>PVJH01037354.1:0-18017 GCA_004026705.1 Nesogale talazaci | reverse complement strand
CAGTCTGTGCTTTGGGCTGTTGGGGAAGACTTTTCAAAGGACCTTAAGAGGGTTGGGGGTGTGGGGTGGGAGGGGCTTCGGCTCCGCAGACCTTCAGAGAGTCAGCCTTTCTACTTCCATCGGGATCTCGCAGCCCCACGGAGGCCGTGCTTCTCACCACTTGCTGGCAGACCCAGTGGGTTTGTGATGAGATCATCCTAGAGCCTCCTGTTCAACTACCTTGCAAGACGTCGAGCCCCATTACAGAAAGCATTTCTAGTTTTTAAAAGAATGTAAAAGTGACCCTTAGACCTGACCCAAAATTGGCCAGAAGACAGAACCCACAGATGGTGAGAAGAGCCACCCCCAAAAGTGTGGGGAACCCTGAGAAGGCTTGGCGGAATGCCGCCGACGTTCCAAAGGACGTCAAGGGCCCAGGTAAAGTGGCTGCTGAAAGCGGGTAGAGACAGCGACTTCTTAGGGAGCCCTCCACGCCTGCACTGTCCCCCTCCACGCCTGCACTGTCCCCCTCCACGCCTGCACTGTCCCCCTCCACGCCTGCACTGTCCCCCTCCACGCCTGCACTGTCCCCCTCTGCGCGGCGTGAGCGCGCCGAGGAAGGCAGTGCTGACGGGGCCTGGGATACTAGAGTGACAGGTACTGTCACCGTGCCCTTAGGATCAGTCCTATCCTTGGTACTTGGCTAGTGTTAGATTAAGAGATTGCTTCACGTGTGTTCGCAGTAAATACACCGAGCCTTCGAAAACGTCTAAGAGCGTCAAGAAACGATGCTCGCGCCGCTCCTGCCGGGCCCGTCTCGCAGCGCGGTAAACGGCTCTCCTGCCCCTTTAAGGCAGCGTCGGGAGCCGGAAGGAAGCGCTGCTGGGAAAGGGGCGGGGCCGCGCTGGGCGCCGCCGCCGGATCCGCCCCCCGCGCCCTCGGCTCCCCAAGGTCGGGGAGAGGCGGGAGGGGGGCGGAGCGGGAGGAGAGCGGGGAGGGGGGCGGAGCGGGAGGAGAGCGGGGAGGGGGAGGGCGAGAGCACACGCGCTGCTGCCGAGTGCAGCGTGAGAAAGGCCAGGTAAGGGGGAAAAGAGCACCGTCCCTGTCCCTTTAAGACCGACTCCCGGAAAACGACGACGTAGGGCACGATCTTCCAAGCTTCTTTTACCGTCAATTAACGTGTGTGCCAAGTGCCCACCGCATAATCCCACACTTCCTAACCGAGGGGCCCTGGGTGCTGGCGTCAGCCGGGATGGTGCACCCCCGTTCCAGAGCCCCGGACGGACGGACGTGCTCGCCTCGCCTGGCCCACCTTAGCCCCGGAAGGACGCCGGTCGCTAGGTGAGGCCGGCCGGTGAGCGAGCTGGCCGCTCTTGCATGAAGATGACGGCCATGCACAGCCGAGGGGGCCTCGTACGGGGCGGCCCCCCGGACGGCAGCGGTCACCAACCCGGGTAACCTGGAACTGCTTCGGGGCAATTAGTGCCCTGCGATGCCAGGCTGCCACACACCCTTTGGTGGGCAGCCAGCGCCTTATTCAAGTGCATAAACCCAAAACACACCCCACGGCTCGAGATGCCGCCGCCCTCCAGCCATCTGGCACCGAGTGGGACTGCGCCGCAGGCTTCCCAGGCCGGCACCTGGATATCTGGGTGCAGCCTCGCACTTAGCGCCCCCAGCCCGCAGCACTCGTGCATAATGGAAGCGTAGTACTGAACACCCTCGGGAAGTCGAGTCTGAGTTGGCACGCTAGGGCTAACTCGTGCTAGAGCTGTGTTTGCACATTTGAGCTGGTAGCCTGGGTTTAAAAGGGCGGCGCTAACACGTAAATATGTGCAATTCTGGGTTCTCTAGAGAAATTAGACTAGCTGGCTTCCTGTAGATAATGGACAGCGGTTTACTGGTCCCGTTGGACTGTTGCCACAGCACTGGGCTGCTAACGACAACGTCAGCCGTTCACAATCACCAGCAACTCCGTGGCAAATCCACCCTGAAGACCGACAGCTTCAGAAAGCCCCTGGAGGCGTTCTGTTCAGCCCTGGAGGGGCACTTTGAGTTGGATTGACTCCATGGAAGTGAGTGAGTGAGTGAATGGGGTTTCCCAGGCTGTAATGTTTTTAAGTCGTTTTATTTTTGGGGGCTCATACAACTCCCATCACCATCCATCCAGTGTGTATGCAAAGCACATTTGTCCACTTGTTGCCATCAAGTGTACAAAACATTGTCTTTCCACTTAAACCCTTGGTATCAGCTCCTCGTATTTCCCTTCCTCCCTGCTACGCCTCCCCCACAAACCCTCGATAATTTATAACTTATTTTATCCTATCCTACACTGTCCGATGTCTCCCTTCACCCACTTCCCTGAGCTCGGTACTTCGGGGAGGAGGTTATATGTAGGTCCTTATAATCCGTTCCCCCTTTCTACTCCGCCTTCCCTCCACCCTCCCACCGCTGGTCCTGAAGGAGCCATCTGTCCTGGATTCTCTGTGTTTCCATCTGTACCAGTGTACATCCTCAGGTCTAGCCGGATTTGTAAGGTAGAATTGGGATCATGATAGTGCAGGGGCATAAGTATTTAAGAACTAGAGGCAAGTTGTGTATTTCATCGTTCCCAGGAAAGCAGATCAGCATGTCTTTCTTCTGAGACCAGCCTTCCAGTCAGCAGCTAATTGCTTAACCCTGCTTGCCACCAGGAAACTGTCTAGGTGAGCAAGACCATTTAGGGCATTGATATCGAATAGGTTGGGGCTGAGCCCCGGTGGCGTAGTGGTTGTGCGCGGGACTGTGGCCCACTGGGACGGAGGTTCAATTCCAGCAGTGGGGCTGGGCCTCCTCCTCCCACCACCAGAGGGCAGTGATGCCCCCCCCCCAAAAAAAGAAAAGATATCGAACAGGTTGGAGGGTCCACAGAATTAGATGTTTTAGTGTTTAAGATGATTGTATCATATGACAAAATAATAATAATTTATAAATTATCAGCTTTAGGGGGGAGTGGGGAGGGAGGGGAAAAATGAGTAGCAGATATACCAGGGGCTCAAATGAAAAACAAGTGTTTTGAAAATGATGAGGAAAACAAATATACAAAAGTGCTTGACACGATGGATGTACATGTGGATTGCGCTAAGAGTTGTAGGAGCCCCCAATAAAATGTTTTTTCTTTAAAAAAGATGCTCACCCTTCCTCCTATTTATTCTTTTTTTTTAAATTTTATTTATTTATTTTTTAAATTTTATTTTAGGCATCACTGCCCTCAGGTGGTGGGAGTAGGAGGCCCAGCCTTTGCTCCGTGGAGCTGGAATTGAACCTCCGTCCCAGTGGGCCGCAGTCCTGCACACAACCACTACGCCACCGGGGCTCAGCTCTCCTATTTATTCTTATCAAGGTAGTGTCCCACTTGGAACAGACCTTTTCAGCTCAGATTTTGGTCAATCAAGTTGAGTCATTAGAAATGTGTATAGAAAGAATTTTGGGGGAAAAGATTTGGGATGATTATTTTATCCTTTTGTTACATTTCAATCTTTAACATTTTATTTTTATTTTTTGACAACTAAGATTCTTGTATTTTTAACATTTTATTTTCTCAAATACTGATTACCTTGATATTTGGACACAGCAATCTTTTATTGAAGTGCAGTATAATTTGTAAACCTCTGCCCCGCAGACAGCTGCAATTTGACTCCACAGCTTTGGGCTATCCTTCCTCAAGGCTGCGTGCCTCGTTAACCGTGCTGCCCCACCATTAGAACATGAGCTTCCTGGGGACAGGAGTTCACAGTCGCCCAGCACAGCGCTTGCTTGAAGATCAGTGATTTGTTTGATGTATGAGAGGATCTCAAAGGTATCATTTGCTGAATACAACAGGCATCTTTCTGAGCATTTCCCCTCAAATCCATTGTTTATATAACTGCTCTTAAAATATATTTTTGAAAGGATTCCTTTGTGAAATCACAATTTTGGGGGGCATCACTGCCCTCTGGTGGTCGTGGGAGTTACCCAGCCTTGCTCCTGGAGCACCTCTGCTGTATTTGAACCGCCAAGCCCGCGGGCCACAGTCCCGCACTCAACCACTTACGCCACCGGGGCTCAGCCCCAAATTACAATCTTTGAAAGATTCCAAAGAAAAAGCAAACCGACTGCCATCGATCGAGTGGGCTCCCACTTTCAGCTGCCCTGTATGCCTCTGAGAGCAGACAGCCTCATCTTTCTGCTGCAGAGCGGCTGGTGGGTTTGAACCAGCTTAACCTGCCAGCGCCACAAGGGCGCCTTTTGAAGGAGCTTCCCTAAATTGATGGGCCAGAGCCTTTTTCTGAATTGAACGTGTGAATTGTCAGTTCCGGACAGTACCCTGTAATACTTTCTCTCTCTCTCTCTCTCTCTCTCTCTCTCTCTCTCTCTCTCTCTCTCTCTCTGTCTCTCTCTCTGTCTCTCTCTCTCTCTGTCTCTCTCGGAATAGGATCTGGCAGTCAGTGTCGGTCAACCCGGGAATTTTCCGTATTGCTGCTGTGTGCAGCAACCCCGAGAGTGCTATTGACAGCGGTTTGGGAGCCAGGCCCCTCTTCTTTCCCCTGAGGGGCGACCTTCATCGACAGCAATTCGGACAGCACCTGTGTTTTGGAGAAAGACGACTGATGGCTTTGGGCCTAAATGGGAGAGGATTTGCCCTGCTTCTCAGGAACTGCTGCTGGCTTCAGAGGGCTGCCCGCAGCTGGGATATGCCCCTGGTTCCCGGGGACCACTTTCCTTGCAGGGGAGTTGCACGCTGTTTGGACCCGGAGGTGAAAGCTTTCCTGGAGGAGAACACTGAAGTCACCAATAGCGGCAGCCTCACCCCTGAAATCCGGCTGCGGCTTTTGACGCCCAGATGCAAGTTCTGGTGGGAACGAGCTAACCTGTGGCCCTACAGTGATCCCTACTGGGCTGTCTACTGGCCCGGAGGCCAAGCCCTGTCCAGGTACTGCCCTCCTTAAAAGTGGGGTCTTTAAAGGGTGCCGCGGATGCGTTCTTTCTCATCTCCCACCCGACTCTTCATTCTCCGCCCCCTGTTCACAAAGGGAAAACACAGCAAAAGGCAGAATGCTGCTTTTCTGATTTAGGGTAGTTAAACCAGCTTTTTGTTTTTCTTCTTGTTTTGTTGTTTCTTGTTTTGTTGTTTCTAGTGTCATCTAGGCCAGGCTTTTCAAGATATTGGCCCTAAATAGTTTACTCCTCAAGAGTTCTCAACCTTCCTAATGTCGCGTCCCTTTAAAAGAGTTCCTCATGTGGTGGCGAGGTCCCAGCCATAAAATTATTTTCTCATGTGGTGGCGAGCCCCCAACCATAAAATTATTTTTGTTGATACTGTGTAAGTTTGCTACTGTTATGAATCAGGTGACCCCTGGGAAAGGGTCATTTGATCCCCCAAAAGGTTTGTGACCCACAGGTTGAGAACGGCTGTTCTAGGGCCGTCTGCCGCCAAGATCCTACAGAGTGATGGATGGGACAGAAAACACATGTTCTCCAGTTTGAGATTCATAATGTGTGTCCAGTGTAGATGTCTCAGGTTCCCTCAGGTTGGACCTAAACACAGGCCAGCCCTTCAGCTTTTCTTGGCCAGGCCTGAATCTCACCCTCCTGCCAGCTGCCGTCTCCCCCCAGATGGGAGTAAGCAGGCCTCTCATGTTTCCCTCTTCTCTAGTGGCTTATTAGCATCTCAGGAACCCTGCACTTGAAGTTTTCCCTCACCTTCCTTAACTGCAAAGACTCCTTAGGCGTGTCCTCACATCTGCGTGCTATGCTTTTATGAAGGCACAGCTACCGAGACGAATGCAGGGGTGCTGGGTATTCAGTCTGCTCTTTGCCGTCAACAGTACGTCACTCACTCTGCATGATGCTGTGAGGCTCCAGAGCTGCGCAGACAAAAGGGAGAGCGAGGCTTCTCCTTCACAAGCATGGTCGGACTCAGAGAAATGTTGTTTGTGGGTTTCAGACCTAGCTCTTCATGGGGAATCCCAAGGGCAGGAAAGTTTTCCAGGTGCTCCTAAGCAATTACAACTCGGTGATGATGCTGCTGACCCTTCAATCTTTATTTGTTACAGCACAAGTACTTTGCAGAGGCTAACTTTTACATGGTCTCTGTTAGAATGGCTACTTGTCAAACCTACATATAATCAATTTTCACCAGACTGACCCAGATGGGAGAGATCGGGGCCTGTAGATGTGTTTTGCTTGGCCTGTGTTTAAACGGTGTGGTGGTGTTGGTGGTGTTCAGGAGTGCTAACATTTAGCAGCCCTGGGAGCAGAATGGATTATGCCTTGGCTTGCTAACAACCAGAGGAGTCCTTGGAAAGGACCAGGGGGAGAGGTGAGACTTTGGACTCGGTAAGCTTGACCGGCTCAGAGACCCCTGGGGCAGTCCCACTCTGGCCAGGCCCACTCTGAGTCAAAGGCAACTTGGTGGCAGTGAGAGCTGCTAACATTTAAATCCTTAAAAGGTGATTATTTTCTAGTAAAAAGCAACTTGGTTTTGAAAAACAGGGAAGTCTGATAACCCTGGATTTCTGAGTGGCAGCAGCAAGCTGAAGAGGCGTAACAACGGGCTCTTTAGACATTTCAGCTCTATTCTTTCTTCACCTGGGCCCCCCCCCCCACCCTATCGATCTCCAATGCTGGGGTCAAGTGTTGACTCACACTTGGGATTTCAGTGTTACCCTACTATCTTCATGTCTTTGGTAAAGACGTCTTTGGTAGCTGTCCTTGGGCTACATTTTTTTGGGAGGGCATCACTGCCCTCTGGTGGGAGTGGGAGGCTCAGCCTTGCTCCTGGAGAGCTGCTGCTGGATTTGAACCACCAAACCAGTGGGCCGCAGTCCCGCACACAACCACTTATGCTACCGGGCTCAGCCCCTGTGGGCTATATTTTGTGATCAAACTGGACAGTAGCTGTACATCATCAGACAAGTAAGTAATGCAATTCATGCAGCCAGGAAGTATCACTCCATGATGAACAGTCAAAAGGAGACCAGGGACTTGATAGCTAGCGTGCTTTGTTGATCCTTTTTCTCCATTTGTATTCCATTGGCGTGGTAATTTCTGGGTCCTAGTTAAGTACTCAGGGGGAGAAAGATGAGGTTGTCGGCTCCCATAAAGATTTAAAGTCACAACACCCAAAGGGGTAGCTGTACTCTGCTCAGAAGGGTCGCTCACTTGGCATTCATTCAGTGGCGGTGAGCTTGGCTCTGGAGAGGGAGTGCTGAATCGTGTTTTATGTGGACTTGGAAGGCCTGACTCTGCAGCTGAGGAACGTCGTGCTTTCTACACCTGCTGAAGAGCAAGGAGCAGGCGACCCCATTTCCCAGCTCTGCACGGGCACAGTGTGTCCCCCTCCAGCCACCACGCTTGCCAAGGTTGGATCAAGTGCTTTGGCTAGGTTCTGCTACTTTTTTGTTTCGCAAGCCCAAGACATTGTTATTTATGATTATGTTGACACCTTTTACTGTACTTCGTCTTGTAAGCATTGTAATTCTTCCACCCCTTTTTCTCTCTGTGTCTTTCTAATGTAGGTATCTTCTGGATAATCCTGACATTGTCAGAGGAAAATCTGTGTTAGACCTTGGAAGTGGATGTGGAGCAACAGCTATTGCTGCTAAAATGAGTGGGGCATCAAGGATATTGGCCAATGACATAGACCCTAGTAAGGATTTCACATTTAAAGTTCATTTCTTTTTTTTCCTGGCCAGGAAATATTTGCACTGTTGAAATCAAACGGCAGCTTATTGCCACGTGTATTTTGTATCCCAGGGTGGTGAGCTTATGTTCAGTGAGTGGGGCATTCTCTGTGGGAATCCGATGAGGCCTAAGTCGAAGGTTCATTTACCCCCAAGGATTTTCATGTGCTTCTGCCAGG
Organism: Nesogale talazaci; assembly: GCA_004026705.1. Taxonomy (NCBI): domain Eukaryota; kingdom Metazoa; phylum Chordata; class Mammalia; order Afrosoricida; family Tenrecidae; genus Nesogale; species Nesogale talazaci. Next base: position 10,156 of record PVJH01037354.1, on the reverse strand, counting down.
CATCCCAGAGTGATGCCAACCTGTGCACTAACTGGTAATTTCCGGCTAGGAATTTCCTGAAATAAATCAGTGGTATTTATTTGACTCAAGACTCAAGTGATGATAGACCTGTGTCATGGGCGAAATATTTTTATTTCATTAGAGCTCAAACTGAGGCAGATAAGCTTGAATTAAAGACCAGTTTTTTTCTCATCCACCCTTTCATCAACGGTCCCTTTGGAAATTCTTATTTCATACAGAGGCCTCTGTCTAACTCGCCGCCTTCTCAAGCCCCAAACTGATGTCACTGGTTCCCGTATAGCTGTAACTAGCCAAAATTCCTGGCTATGGAGATCAACAAAGTCCCTGAGATCTTAATATCCCAAGATGTTTATAATGTTTGATTTTGGAAATGGCAGTGAGAAGATTTTATTCATATAACCTGTAGGCTTCTTTGCAAGGTAACTTTCAACCCAAAAGGGGAGAAAAAGATACTGAGAGGAAAATTTCCAAATTATTCTACAGTGACCTAGTGTATACTGATTCATTGTGTGTTTTTTTTTATTGAAGTTGCAGGAATGGCCATTACATTGAACTGTGAATTGAACCAGCTGAATCCTTTTCCCATTTTAACCCAAAACATTTTGGATTTGAAACAAGATACCTGGGACCTTGTTGTTCTTGGAGATATGTTTTATGACGAGGACCTTGCAGACGGTCTTCAACAGTGGTTAAAGAAATGCTTTTGGACTCACAGAACTCAAATCCTGATTGGTGATCCCGGGCGGCCCCAGTTCAGGGGACACAGCATTCAGAATCAGCTGCACAAAGTGGTCGAGTATTCACTTCCGGAGTCTACCCAGCAGGACAACAATGGGTTGATAACCAGCGCGGTGTGGGATTTTCAGCCCTGAGATCGCCGAGATCGCCTGAGATCTAGCTGTGTCTGGCCTGAACCCTAACCAGGGCCGCTCCAAGGGATCTTCGCCAGTTAAGAGACTGTTAATTCCTGCTAGATGGGAAGTCTTGCTTCCCCAAGCAGGCTTAAGGACTTGTCAGCCCTTTGTTATGGAACTGCTTCTGCACCTCCCTTTGGACCAATTACACAAACCTGTTTCTGTAGTCAGTGTCTTCTGGTTTTACTGCAGATGCTGGCCCATCACCTAGTGGTGATAACATGTAACTGTAAGTAGCAGAAAGAAGTTGGAAAATTGTAGCAGAACCTGTTTCTAAAGTTGAAAACAGTGATGTTTTGGAATAAAACAAAAATTTTAAATATATGAATTCTGTATTTTTAAAAAAATCTGTGGGGCAGAGCCCTGATGGCGTAGTGGTTGAGTGCGGGACTGCGGCCCACTGGGTTGGTGGTTCAAACCCAGCAGCAGCTCTCCAGGAGCAAGGCTGGGCCTCCCACCCCCACCAGAGGGCAGTGATGCCCCCCCAAAACAAACAAAAATCTGTGAATATAAACTATGCAGTTAATAGAATACATTATATCAAGGCTTTAAGTTAGGCAGCTCTATCACTTTCTAACTGGGATTTTTTTTAAATTTATTTTTATTTATTTATTTTTTTGGGGGGCGGGGCATCACTGCTCTCCGGTGGTGGGAGTAGGAGGCCCAGCCCCACTGCTGGAATTGAACCTCCGTCCCAGTGCGCCGCAGTCCCGCGCACAACCACTACGCCACCGGGGCTCAGCCCTACAATCAAATTTGTACATATGTTGCCATCAACATTTTAAAAACATTTTTCTATGTGTACCCTATATCTGTAGTGTTTTTTTCCCCCCCAATGATTTTATTGGGGACTCTTACAGTTCTTTTAACATTCCATTCGTCATTTGTATCAAGCATATTTTTACTCATGTTGCCATCTTCATTTCCAAATATTTTCTACTCGAGCTCTTGGTACAAAATTCTCCCCCCCCCCTTTTATTTTTTTAATAAATCATTTTATTGGATTTTGAAGGCTAAACTGTCCAAGCTTTCATTTCCTTGGCTAAAGAATGGTAATAACACTAAACCTCACTTCAAAGCATTACTGCATTAAGTGAAAGAATATGCCAGGTGCCTAATGTAACTTTTGTACCCAGCAGAACCTTAATTGGGACTGTGGTGCATGGTGGTTAAAGAGATCATCAAAAGGTCAGATGTTCAAACCCACCCACACTCCTGTGGGAGAAAGATGTGCCAGGCTGCTTCTTTGGAACTCACTCTGTGGCAGTAGCCTGACTTGTCCCTGGATGGTACAAATGGCTAACATGCTCAACTGCTAACCCAGAGGTTGGAGGTTGGAGCCCACCCAGAGGCTCCTGCAGGAGCCTAGGACTGGTTAAGCACTCAATTGCTAACTGAAAGACCGATGGTTTGAACCCATCAGCCACCCCAAGGAAGAAGTGGCACTTGGATTCATAAAATTGCCTTGGAAACCAATGTAGTATAGTTCTACCCTGACACAATCGCTGGCAGCGAGTTAAAGTTTTAATTAATAATCAAGGGAAAAACTGTAGACTTTCTTAGGTATTCTATAAGATAATACCTCTTTCTGGCTTACCAAGCTTAGCTAGAGTGGTTTGCCTCAGTGGCACGCCCCAGGTTATCAGGATCTTACACATGTGCATCACTAAAAACTAGCAAGAGAAAAAAAAGACCAAAAAACACTGCAAGAAGAATGTAGATAGTATGCCACCTGCTATGGATTGAACTGTGTCTCCCTCCCCCGCAAAGAATAAAACAAAACTAAATGCTTTACCTGCGGTTGTAGTCTCATTTGGGAATGGGCTGTCTTTGTTCTGTTACTGAGCCAGAATCAGTGGAGAGGGTCTTGAGTCAGTTTCTTCTGAGATAGGAACTATTCAACAAGCCAACCAGAGGAGCAGAAGATGAGGCAAGGTAAGTATGCCAAGACACATGGGATCTTCACGGAGCCAGGAAGCCAAAGTTGAGACAGGGACCTTCCTTCAGTCAGAAAAACTCTCCTGTATAGCTGCTGCTCCAGATCCAGACTTCTGACCGCCTCAACTCCAAGAGAAGTTTATTCCTTGGACTCTAGTCCCACTCACAGCTAACTCCCTAAGGGAATTACGTTCAGTCTCTGGTCAAGCGGTTGGTGCTCCCCTAACGTTTCTCCCCAGGACATGATATACGAAAAAAGCAGTAGAGTGTTAAAAGAAACAGGAAGGAAAAGACCAAAATGGTGTCACAAGAGAGCCTGAAATTTGTTCTTGAATGTAGAGTAGCTTAAGCCAAAGGAAGGGTGCAAATACTCGTCTCTGTCTGGAGGAAAGAAGATTGATGAAAATTGAAGACCTGTGGAAACAGTCCAGTGGACTACAGGGCCACATGAACATCAGCCATAACCCTGAGAGCTAGATGGTCCCTGGATACCAGTAACAAGTGATCTGGAAGGGATCACTTCAGCATATCCTGCAAAGAGTAGAAGAAAAGAAATGTGGAACTACAAGTCATAAACCATCTCATGAGGGATAAACCGATCCTCCGAGACAGATACAGACGGGTGGAACTCTCGGGTCTGGACCCTTTGTCATCCTGCAGGTCTGGAACCATTTCCCAGCCAAACAGTGGGTCTAGAGGGGAACAGTAACAAAGTATGATTTTATATATATGTGTAATATATGTACATATAGTATATATACAACTATCTTAGAGTCAGCAACCATTTGAGAGCAAAAGGGCAGCATTGACCTGAGGACAAAGTTCAGAAAGGTTAGAGGAGGAGGAGGAAGGGAAACAGGAAACCAGAGAGGAAGTAGGATGTGATGTTATAGTGTGGAGATCGCAGTATATGAGATGAAAAAAAATGTGTCTGTATGGCTGAATGGGAACATGATTTTGGGGGCAACTTTCACCCAATTGACAACACAAAATTCAACAAAACCAGGACAGCCCATGGAGCACATAGAGTCTAGTCTGCCACACATGGAGCATCCACTGGAAGGCCACTGGTTGGTTTTGCAGGCATTTCAGCAGTGATTTCATGCCAGTGGACACCCAGCACCAGGTGGGCCCTCGCACCGTGCAGGGCTTTTGGGAAAGGTGTATGTGGAGCACAGGACCTTCGGGGGCTTGTGCTCTGTCCTCACTGGCCACCTAAACGCACCCAGTTTGTACAATGTGACTACATGAGTGGACAACGTGTAAGTCTCTGGCTATCTACCTTGTTTCTATGTTCATCACCATCTCACCAGACTCCGTGCCCTGGCATCACTTCTTTTTGTTCCCCTCTCCAAACTTTTCCATTATACACACCAGACTCTATTTTGAATAAGATTGATATCCCCATCCTGCCAAAATAAACTAATAACAAGGAACAGAAGAAATGATAACGTAAAAGAGTTCAGTGGTCAGCTTGAGAAGCTAAAGCAAAGTATTATAATAGATTGTGTGAAAACCTAGATTTAGAAAACCAAAAAAGGAAAAACACAGAATATTTCTCAAGCTGAAAGAACGATGTTGCTGGGCTGAGCCCCGGTGGTGTAGTGGTTGTGTGTGGGCCCACTGGGCTGGCAGTTCAAATCCAGCAGCAGCTCTCCAGGAACAAGGCTGGGCCTCCTACTCCCACCAGAGGGCAGTGAAGCCCCCCAAAAAACAAACCAACAAACAAAAGAACTATGATACTGTAAATGAACGGAGATGCAGAGGAAGGAGAAGCACACAATGAATCTATGAAAGCAGAGGGGTACATCTCACTCAGGCATGTAGCCAAGAACTGAGCTGTGTCCTCTCTTTATTCATACTCAAATTTGGGACTATGTGACTGGTTGCATTTACTCAGAATATTTTAAATTTGATGACTAACATTCTTGAAGTAACATCTAAAAAAACAGGTCATCTGGTGCTATAAAAATACAACCTACATAGCAAAGAACAGAGATCAAACAAAGTCCAGTATAAACATTCTTTTCAAGGACAGTCTCCGTGATTGTCAATATGCACTTGTGTGCGGATCATATTGACTGGAATGTGTATCTTTGAAGTTTTGATTTGTATCCAAGTTCTCAGCATGCTCCGGCTACAAACTAAAGAAAAAAATTCAACATGGGATAGTCTTCTTTAATTGTCCCATTATTTCTCTGACGAGCTACAGAGCAAGGCTATTCACTCTTATTTTCCACACTTGGAATGTTCAGTTCTTCTGTAAAAGTAATGAGAATATCGATGCATAATGCATCTGGCTGTCAGCTAGGGACAGAAACAAACCCATGACCATTGAACAGATTTTGATATCAGCAATCCTACAGCATAGTAGAACTCCTCCCTAGCGTTTAAAAACCATCACTCTCTAAAGGGACTTGTGCTTAATTTTAGCCTCAGTCAAAGTACACTTAGTTCTTCTGAGTTTGATGCTTGCCGGCATGAAGAGTTTGCTGAAGATATGGTTGCTATAGCAAGGTGTGATGAAGAAATTAGATGATGTCTGGCTATCAGAAAGCATTGCATCTGGGGTCTTAAAGGTGTGTCTTAGAACAAGCAGCCATATAAGTGAGCCATCACCTACGTCCACCTGGAAGACGCACACCAGCCTGTGTGAGCCAAGGACGGTAGATAATAAAGTCCACATCTAAAGGAGGAAATGACATCAGAGTTTAAATTGTGGACACTTGATTTGCAGAAGGTTCTGGATGACAGTGGAAGTCTAATATCCATTTGCAAGATCCCCATGTAGAGTTAGCCTTCCGATCATGGTGGGGGGCGGGGTATGAACAGCCCTGTTCCCAGACATAAAATAAACATGGTAGATGTAATTGGGTCAAAATGTAACATCTTGTGTGCGGGACTGCAGCCCACATGGTTGACGGTTCAAGTCCAGCAGCAGTTCTCCAGGAGCAAGACTGGGCTTCCTACTCCCACCAGGATAGGGATGCAGAAAAAAAAATTACTTTAGATTTATTTTAAAGCTGTTTCAGTTAAAAAAAAAAAAAAGTGAGGGGGCTGAGCCCCGGTGGTGTAGTGGTTGTGCGCGGGACTGCGGCCCACTGGGATGGAGGTTCAATTCCGGCTCCCAGGAGCAAAGGCTGGGCCTCCTACTCCCACCACCTGGGGCAGTGATGACTAAAAAAAAAAAGTGAGGGAAATACAAGGGGGTTAAGTTCCTGGGGAAACCCTTCTGACCATGGACCAGGGGTGTCAATAGCCTTGCTGTCATGCAGAAAACACTGGCAAGTGGAAAAGTGCAGACGCAGGCAGGTTGAATTTCAGCACCTTGTCACTTGATCTCCTTTTGATCCATTTAGATTGGTTCTAGTTTTGAATATTCTCTGCTTTCTTTTTGTTTTTTTTCACTTTGTTATATTCTTTAGTTTTTACTTGTTTTAGATATTTTTCTGTGTATGAAATTCAGGATAGGGAGATCTATTGAGGTAATCCTGGTTCTTGGGGGTTGTGGCAGAGGAGGTTGTGGGAAAATGGGGAGCTAATAAAGATGAGTACAAGAATGAAGAAAATAGGGCTGAGCCGCGGTGGCATAGTGGTTGTGCGCGGGACTGTGGCCCACTGGGATGGAGGTTCGATTCCGGCTCCACAGGAGCAAAGGCTGGGCCTCCTACTCACACCACCTGAGGGCAGTGATGCCCCCCCCCAAAAAAAAGAATGAAGAAAATATTCTAAAATTGATTGTAGAAATGTTTGTACAACACTTCTAGATAGGACTGAACTATTGGATAGCATGACATGTGAATTATATGCCAATAAAACTGTTGAAAAAGGGCTGAGCCCCGGTGGCGTAGTGGTTGTGCGCGGGACTGTGGCCCACTGGGATGGAGGTTCGATTCCGGCTCCCAGGAGCAAAGGCTGGGCCTCCTACTCCCACCACCTGAAGGCAGTGATGCCTTAAAAAAAAATTAAAAAAAAAAACAACTGTTGAAAGTAAACAAAAAGTAATACTTGGAGGAATGAACTTCAAATTCTAGGAACAAAGAGCTGCGTCTTTCTCCTGGAGAAGTGCTAGTAGACTTGAACAGTAGACCCTGTAGTTAGCAGCTCACTGCTTGTTTCACAGAGCCACCCTTTGATGCACTCTCTCAGAAGGAATTGCTTCTTTCTTTACTAATGCAGTAAGTATGTGAGGGCTTATTAAATATCAGTACCATTCAAGGAACTGGGAGATTGGGGAATGAACAAAAGGGACAAAACTTTGTCTTCAGGAGCTAATATTTAGAATGAAGAAACAAAAAAATTGATTAAAAAAAATAAAAATGGGCTGAGCCCCAGTGGCGTAGTGGTTGTGCGTGGGACTGCGGCCCACTGGGATGGAGGTTCAATTCCAGCTCACAGGAGCAAAGGCTGGGCCTCCTACTCCCACCACCAGAGGGCAGTGATGCCTAAAAAAAAATAAAATAAAAATGGGTTTCAGATGGTAGGAGACAAGTAGGCAAGGGTGAAAGGGACTATTGGGGTGGGTATTAGGTACTGAAATTTTAAACAGGGTGGCAAGGAATACTTAATACATGACTTATAAAAAATACAAGCAGATTCAACTGCAACCTGCTTTAGGAAGTTGTATCCTTTTCAGATTGCAAGGTTCACAGAATATTAAATCTTAAAACAGTTTTACAAGGCAGGGGCTATTGAATTTTTCAGTTATTCACTATTATGTTTTATTGACTTTGTAGAAAAATTCGTAGGTGTATACACATAGGTGCCCCCTTTACAGTGGTCACGTAGATATGTCTACATTCTACTCAATGTCATGGTCATCGAGCAGATGCCAGCTCAGGACCCTATAGAACTGCCTCTGCGAGACTCCCAGATTGCAACTCTTTTTTAAAAAAACAGTTTTATTGGCAGAGAATTCACACATGTGATTAAATAGTTCAATTGCATCAAGACTGTGTCCTTTATGGGGGTTGAAAGCCTCATTTTTCTCCCTTGGAATTGGCTGGTGGTTTTGAACTGCCGACCTTGAGGTTAGTGGCCCAAATGCAGAACCATGACGCCCCTAGGGCTCTTTTTTTTTTTTGGGGGGGGGGGCATCACTGCCCTCAGGTAGTGGGAGTAGGAGGCCCAGCCTTTGCTCCGTGGAGCTGGAATTGAACCTCCATCCCAGTGGGCCGCAGTCCCGCGCACAACCACTACGCCATGGGGGCTCAGTTCCCCTAGGGCTCCTTTTACAGGATAAGATGCCACATTTATTAAGCAATTAATAGTAAGGACAAGAGTTGGATATGTAATTCCCAACCCCCCAAACATGCACAATAAACTTAACCGCACTCACTGTACAGTTTGTTTATTACTACGTCAAATCCAATATAGGAAATACTTAAGAGGGAGCCAATGAATAGGCTCATGGACAGGAACTGTGCTGAATGTGGGGGGATAGCTTAAGCATAGTAAAAACCAGATCATTTGGGCTGAGCCCCGGTGGCGTAGTGGTTGTGCGCGGGACTGCGGCCCACTGGGACGGAGGTTCAATTCCAGCAGTAGGGGTGGGCCTCGTACTCCCACCACTGGAGAGCAGTGATGCCCCCCCCAAAAAAAAAAACAACCATATCATTTTGCGATTACAGAAGAGTAAATACATTTATTTCATTTGAAACTATGCAGTGCGAAACCAATACAATTCAGAGTACAACTCTGAATTTTGCATTGACTAATTTTAAAACATTTCCAAATGCATTTTTGCCGAGTGAGAAAGTTCATGGATGAACAGCTCATATTTGGGAAGAAGAACTCTAAGGACCAGTGAAAAAGAGGCTGGACCAGGCAGGCTGTCTGATACTCAGCTGTGGTGTGACCAAGGTGTGTGACATCAAGGGTTATGGCAAGAAACTTAGATTTGTTGGTTTCATTGAAAGAATAAATGATGTAAAGAATTTGCAAGTCTGACATTCAGCTTTGCTCTTGGCAAATGGGCATTTAAATATCCTGAGAAGGTAGGAACCCGAAAATAGGTAGGAAAGCCAGCTATGCTTTAAGAAATATCTTTTTGTTTGTTTGTTTTGTTTTTTGGGGCATCACTGCTCTCCAGTGGTGGGAGTAGGAGGCCCAGCCCCACTGCTGGAATTGAACCTCCGTCCCAGTGGGCCGCAGTCCTGCGCACAACTACTATGCCACCGGGGCTCAGCCCGAAATACCTTTATTTAGAATCCTAAATGTCATCTACACTGATAACATTCTCTTTTGACAACTCACGTACCTAGGAAGGGGAAGGAAAGGTTAAGAGAAAACAGATAATTTTAAAATCTTGCTATTTAAGAAATAAAACACAATCCTCTCTCCCCAATAGATCAGAAGTCATGTTAGGATTACCCTTTAAAAACAATGACATGTTAAACAAATATGAATAACAGCACTTTCACATGTTTAAGAACATGGTTAATGTCAAAGCACAAAGCATGGATTTAGCTGGTTAGCGAGGGTTACAATACAATAGTGTTAAATTAAGTAGAATACCAATCTCTATAGACCGTTGCTTCCTGGGATAGTAGCATGAAGAGCGCACTTTGATAGACTTCAGTAGTATCAGTAGACAGTCCATGTCACTTGCTTTAGTTTTTTGGGGCCTGCTAACTGTTCCAAGACTTCTCTTGAATGATCTACAAAAGAAAACAATGAAAATAGAGAATTCACAGTCATAAGAGAGAATTAGTTTTTCTAGACTGGAACATGTACACTGGTACAGATCAGAGCTCTTGACACGGAATCCAGGACAGAGAAACCCTCAGGAGCGATGATGGCAGCATGACAGCATGAGGGTGGGGGGAAGTGGGGGGAGAAAGAAGACAAAGGGGGAAGTGATCACAATGATTGCTGTATAACTGCCCCCCACCACCCAAGGTGATGAACAGAAGAAATGTGGGTGAAGGGAGGCAGCAGACAGTGTAAAATAAGAAAATAACAACAATTTTTTTGTTTGGGTTTTTTTTTTGGGGGTGGGGAATCACTGCCCTGGTGGGAGTAGGAAGCTCAGCCTTGCTCCTGGAGAGCTGCTGCTGGATTTGAACCGCCAACCCTGTGGGCTGCAGTCCCACACACAACTACTATGCCACCGGGGCTCAGCCCCAATAACAACATAATTTATCAAGGGAACAAAAGAGTGGGAAGGGGCTAGGGAGGGAAAAAAGAGGAGCTGATACCAAGGGCTCAAGTAGAAAGAAAAGAGTTTTGAAAATGATGATAGCAACATGTTAGTCTGGATTGACTAGAGAAATAAATTCATA
>PVJH01037353.1:0-18000 GCA_004026705.1 Nesogale talazaci | reverse complement strand
CTGGATGCTGCCATCTTGTCTTGTCTGTAGTTCGTCATCTCAGAGACTAACTCCCAACAGCTGGGGAGATGGCCTCTCATCTCCATGAGGGATGTAGCGCGAGATTTTCCAGAAGTCTAGGGAGAAAGTCATGCCCACACAGAGGTCTCATTGGCTACGCAATGGCTATTTCCAGATTGACAGGCTAGACTCCACCCCTACATCTCAATTATGAAATTGACAAGCACATGACCACCACATCAGGAAGACTCTCTTCTGGCTCCTTCTCCCTCCCCATTCCACTCAGATGAAACCAATCCTTCTGGATGTTAAAGAAATGTCTTCATAGCTGACTGTTCCTTTTCATCTGCCCTCATAGCTCTGTCAGCTAAGCATTAGACTGCTAACCTTGAGGTTGGAGGTTCAAATCCATCAACTGCTCCTTAGCAGAAAGTTGAGGCAGTCTGTTCCCATCAAGATTTACAACTTCAGAAACCCTATCTGGGCCACTATGAATCCAAATCAACTTGATGGAAGTAGGTTTTGTTTTGCTTTGTTTACCCCTGACAGAGTATGATCCAAGCATGTACTTTCTCTTGACTGGGCAAGTACAATAACTTACTAACTGGCCACTCTTTTTTCATTATTGCTGTCAGTACAATATGCACCCCAACCCCTGAACTGAACTCCACAGCAAGTTGCATTTTATGCCTTTCCCACTGGAAAACTAAGCTGACCATCTTCCTCCTTTCTGAAAGCTTTATGGTGAAACACTACCAGTGAGATAAAATCTGCATGCACAGAGAGGACTGTAGCACCAGTCCCACCATGAGAGGAGACATGACATTCCCTCACTACCCATAGTGCTATGGCAGGCAGGGTAAGGTGGGGTGGGGCAGGCAGCAGTGGAGACACTGTGCAGAAAGTGTGATCCACCCAGTGGGTCAAAATGCGAAGGGAGTGCAACAGAGCAGCAAGGGGAACAAAGTAACAAAGTCCCCGAGGAATCCTGAAAACAGACTTCTGGCTCAGGGATAGGCTTGGCACCTCATCAGACCAGACTGGAAAACATTCAAAAGGGTCAGCAGACAGACTTCAAATATCATATCGTGTTTTCTGGTTTGTTTCTTTTCTTTTGCTCTACGTCTATCTCTGTAACATAGACAGGACAAGAAAACAGCGGGACCATCGAACCCGGGGGTCATGGGAGAGTAAGGGGTGAGGAGGGGGAGTGGAGAGCCAACAAACTCAGGGATAAGGGAATGAGAAGAGATCTAAAATCGATCGCAAGGAGGGGATATAATGCCTGGTGACATTTGAAGACGTGTAATCCATCTGAGAAGAAATACTGAGAGCCAAACAGAGAGTGAACATGATAGAGGGATAGGAGGAAGATGAAAGGAAGTAGGGGAAAGAATTTGAAGTCAAAGCTATTTATAGAGGTATAACTGTCGGCATGTATATGTGTAAATATATTCATTTTAATGAAATATATGTACATATATTTTTATGTTAAGTATTAAGATCATGGTTCGACCTTGGGTCTCTATTAAAGACCTCCCTAAATAAAAGAACACTTTGTTCTACTAACCTGGCACTCGGAAACACACCATCCCTACATGATTGCTGAAGACTTAATGGTTGCATAAGCAATTGTGGTGAAAAAAGAGGATGGTGCCTGGCTATCCAAAGATAAAGCGTCTGGCGTCTTAAAGACTTGAAGTTAAACCAGCAGCCATCTAACAGGGAAGCAAATAAGCTTACATGGAAGAAACACACCAGCCTGTGTGATATGAGATATTGATGGAATCAGGTATCAGGTATCAAATGACATGGATGTAAAAGAGAGGGGTTGGAAAGGAGACCCAAACCTATCTATAGACAAGTGGACCCCCCCCACACACACACACACATGCAGAATGGCTACAAGGAAGAGACAATTTAACCAGGGTGCAGTATAGCACTAGAAGAAGCATATATCATTCCTCTAGTTGCTGAATGCTTCCTCCCTTCCCACTACCATGACCCATTTTTACCTTACAAATCCAGTTAGACTAGAGAACACACATTGGTACATATAAGAACTCTAAACACATGGAATTCAGGACAGATAAAACCCTCAGAAGCAGTAGTGGGAATAGAGATATCATAAAGGCTGGAGGATGGGGGAGGGCAGGCATCAAAAGGAGGCCCCCTCATAAGGTTGAATATATAGCCTGAGGGGGTATGTAAGTGTGGGTGAAAGGAGACAACAGACAGAACAGACAGTGTAAGACACGAAGTAGCAATAATCATATATACTTGATCAAGTATTCACAAAGGTGGGAGGGTGGGGGAGGGAGAGGGAAAAAGAGAAGCTGATACCAAGAGCTCAAGTAGAAAGAAAATGTTTTGGAAAAGATGGCAACCTAACTACAAATGTGCTTAATACAACTGAATGATGAATTGATATAAGATTTGTAAGAGCCCCCTCCCCCGATAAAATGATTAAATTTTTTAAAAGATAAAGTATGTAACTAAAATGTGTGTTAAGTTCCTGACTTGATCTAACTCCTTCCTGCTTTTCTCTGACTTTTTCTCTTCCAGCTGTTCCTTCAAACACTCTATTCCTGAGAGACTAACCAGATTTGTTTCTGTCTATTGGGATACCATTCCTTCTCCCTTCTCCCCCCACCCCCCCCCAGGTGTTGGAGTTTTCTGGAAGCTGTTTTGAGGATCAGGACTTCCTTGTCAGTAATGGAGGTGATCATATCAGTGCATGTTGTTTTCCTATACTCATAGTTTGAGAGCATACTTCTCAGAGAGATAAACGACATAACACTTAAGATGTTTTCAGCCATGGCAGCTGGTTTCACTTTTACGCCTGAGAAATGAGTGGATTAGTAAGAAATGAAGGAATTAGTACACTGGTTTCTCTATGAATAGTCTAGCATTTGAAGGTTTCCATTCCCTCTGGATCCTGAGAAGTCTGCTGTTTGTTTGTTCTGTCTATATTTTGTTCTGTTTTAGCAAACTGTTCACATGCGCTTGGGTCCAAAACCAAAGAGCAGGTCTTCATGGAGGAGGGTCTTAGGGAAGAAGAAAACATCCAGGCTGACAGAGAATAAAGATGCATGTTCCAGGATCTGCATGTTCAAGGACCCACCCACATGACCTAGCGGTTCTACTCTTTGCCATCTCCCCAAAAGTCTTGAAAGAAGAGACTCCAGCAGACACAGTGTGGCAATCATGTGCTTATGTTAATTTTATGATTGAAATGTAGGGATGGAGCATAGCCTGTTAATTTGGAGATAGCCATTGAGTAGCCAATGAGGCCTCTATGTGGGCATGGCTTTCTCCTGAGACTTCTGGGAAATCTCGCGATATTTTCCCTTGTGGAGATGAGAAGCTATATCCCCAGTTGTTGGGAGTTTGTTTGAGAGACAATGAATCATGGATAAGACCAGGGGGCGGTGTCTGAGAAGCTGGAGGAGCCAGCGGAGAGACCACACGGCTTTACCCTGATGGAGCCAGACCTCTGAAGCTGGGGTGGCCACATGAAGACCTTTGCCAGGGATGAGTTGCTTCTGATTCTGCTGTTGATGGACCCTGAGTCCTGGAAGCAAGGAGCCATGTGGAGACCCCTGACAGCACGGGATTCAGCACCCACTCATCTTTGACTTCGTGAGTCGGAAGGAGACTTTATAGACTGATTTCAGGCATTTGGGTTAATATCTGAACTGGACTGGGCTCAATGTCCTGTTCCTCTTGTATTAAACCTTTTCTTTATATCTATATGCGTGTCTATGAAATTTGTTCCTCTCGTCTACCAAGACTAACACACACACACACAAACACACACAGGAACACCAACATTCATTGCAGCATTATGTACAATGTTCAAAAGCAGAAACAACTCAAGTGTTCACCCAGAGATGAATGAATAAAATAAAATGCTGTACTTAGATGCAATATCATTCAGTCATAAAGAAAAATATAGTCTGATCCATGCTACAACATAGATGGTTCCTGAAAACTTGATGCTCACTGAGAAAAATCAGACACAAAATGACAAATATTGTGTGGTTCCACCTTTAGGAAATGTCTAGAAGAGGCAAAAGCATCGAGACAAAAGCTGATTAGTATTTACCAAGGTCAGTGGGAAACAAGAATGGGATTTTTTTTTTGAATAGGCTTTTATTGCTGAAGAATACCAAGTTCTTTGAGAGTGATGGAAAAGCTTTGGGGGTATGGACACAAGATGCTGATTGCAATTGATGTTACCAAATTTTACATCTCAAAGCAGGTAAAAGGTTATACAAGAGGACTTCAAAAAATCCATGGGGAAAAAAAATCCCTGTTCTTTCAATTCCATTTTCCACAAATTTTTGAAGTCCCATCATATACCAGGGTAACTACAGACTTGTTGCTGCTCGGGATCCAGTTCATACACGCATAGGTTTGTTCCAAACAAAATGTGTTTTAACATATCTCTGCAGACAACTTCTCTCTCTTTAATATAATTCTTATCCTTGTTAAAATACCTTTAAAAAGGTGTGTGTGGGCGGTGTCCCCATCTAAGCAATGGTTTCCAGGGACCTTTTGATGCAGTTAAATTCAAGGCAGAGAGCAAGGTCTGTTCAAAAGGTTATGGGGACTGCTTTGCAGGGGGAACTCTACAAGGATACTATTATTAGCAGATTCGCTCATAGGACAGAGGAAGGTCACAGTGGCTCAATCTGAAGTACATTAAGAAAATTGGAAACTGCTAAGAAAAAGGCCATTGAAGTTGCTCTGAAAAATGACTTTCCCTCCTGACCAGACCTTGTTCAAAGGCAGCTAGTGCTAGCCCAGTAGAATTTCATTGGGAAACCTTCTCCCATTCACCCTACAATTCTGATAGGGGATGCCCACCTTCCCAGCGCGATCCCTGAAGATGAAGCAGGTGCATAAGCAAAAGGTGAAGAAAACTGATGGTGCCTGGCTATCAAAAGATAGTGTCTGGGGTCTTAAAGACTTGAAGTTAAACAAGCAGCCATCTATTGGGAAGGAACAAGCCCACAGGGAAGAAGCACACCAGCCTGTGTGATCATGAGGTGTTGACAGGATCAGGTATCAGGCATCAACGACCCAGTACAAACACCATACCAATGTGAATGGGGGGGAGGGAGAGGAGACGGGAGTGGAGATCAAAGCCCATCTGAAGACAATTAGACATTCCCTGACAGAGGAGTCACAAGGAAGAGATGAACCTGAAAGGGAGCAGTATAGCACCGACAAAACATACAACTATCCTCTAGTTCTTTAATGCTTCCCCCCCACCCCCCACTATCATGACCCCAATTCTACCTTACTAATCCGACTGGACCAGAGCATGTACACTGCAACAGATAAGAGCTCACAACACAGAGAATTCAGGATAGATACACCACTCAGGACCAATAATGAGAGTATCAATAAGGGGAAGGTGGGGGAGAAAGGGGAAACGGATCACAATGATAGATGTATTGCCTGCCCAATTCCCAGGAAGACAAACAATAGAAAAGTAGCCGAAAGGAGACAGCCGTCAGTGTAAGACATGAAAAAAAAAAGATAAATTATCAAGGGTTCATGAGGGGGGTCGGGTGGGGGAGGGAGGATAAAAAGGAGGAGCTGATACTGAGGGCTTAAGTAGAAAGAAAATTTTTGAAAATGATAATGGCAACAAATGTGCTTAACACAACGGATAAATGTATGGCTTGTGATAAGAGCTGTAAGAGCCCCTAATAAAATGATCTTTTAAAAAAAATACAGAGGCGCTTGGGGAGAAGAAAGATAAACAAGGGCGGGAGGAAGAAAGCAATAAGCCAGTCGAGGAGACCGGTGAGGTAAGAAGGGGTTGACATCTGCTTAGACATCTTGCCGCTTTCCCTTCCCCTTGGGGCCTCTTGAAGCTCCCCCTGGCTCTCTCGCAGCCCGCTCAGGCATTCTGCCACACTCAGCAATTCAGGTTTATGCCTTCTTCCGATGTTCTGTCCATCCCACGTTTCTGGTCTCTGGTCTCCAGGCACCAGTGAGAGCGTTCGAACCTTGAGCTGAGTCTAGTGGTCATGCAGCAAGCTCCAGCCCAACGCTTGATCACCCCCCTACAGAGACCTTTCTCCAAACCAGGGTAGCTGGTGGCAGGCAGTCACCCACAGTGTACACTGACTGTCTCGAGCACTTGGAATGCTTCTGCGGTCACAGCCCCCCACACGCACTGCCACCCACGACAGACACAAGTGTTAAACAAAAGAAGTAATCCAGAATTGCAAAGCCGTTCCCTCTGAAAAAATTCCAGAGGCAGGGGAGGAGGTCGTGATTATGTTTACTGTTTATCATCTCACTTTGAAGGGGGAGCTCTAGGCTGCCTCTAGTGGGGGTTGTCAATAATGCTCTCTTGAAAGATGTTTTTTTTTTTTCCATGTTTATAAATCATTTTATTGAGGGCTCATTCAACTCATCACAATCCATGCATCCATTGTGTCAAGCACATTTGCACACTGTTGCCATCATCGTTTTCAGAACATTCTCTTACTCCTTGAGCCCTTGATATCAGCTCCTCATTTCCCCCCTCTCGCCCCCTCCCTCCCTCATGAACCTTTGATAATTTATAAATTATTATTATTATTTTCCATATCTTGAGCTGTCCAATGTCTCTCTTTAGCCTGTTATCTGTTGTCCATCCCCCTGGGAGAGAATTATAGGTAGGTCATTGTGATCGGTTCCCCTTTTCTAGACCCCACCCTCTCCTGGTATGGTCTCAATATTGGTCCGAAGGGATTTATCTGTCCTGGGTTCCCTGTGTTTCCAGCTCTTCTCAGGACCCATCCATATGCATGCTCTGGTCTAGCCAGATTGGTATGGTTGAATTGGGGTCATGATAGTGGAGGGAGGAAGCATTAAAGAACCAGAAGAAAGCTGTATGTTTCATTGATGCTGCACTGCACGCTGACTGGCCCGCCCTGAAGGCTATGTTGCCTTGGGCAAGTCGACTGCGCACACTCCATCTAGTAGTGTCACACCGAGGACTAAGGTGTGTCTGATCCTAGGTCATGGTATTTTCCATGGTCTCCTGTGCATGTCAGAGTTGGACAATGAATAAGGTAAACCGAAGAAGAGTGGAGACATTTGAATTATGGCACTGGTCAAGAACAATGAAAGTACCAGGGACTTCCAGAAAAATTAATGCCTTGGAAGAAGTACAGCCAGAATGCTCCTCGGAAACAACGTTCCTGAGACTTCATCTCCCATGCTTTGAACATGTTAGCAGGAGACACCAGCGCCTAGAAAAAGACATTATGCTCATGAAAAGGGGGTCGGCAAAAAAGAGGATTTGTCTGTGAGATGGATTGGCACAGTGTCTGCAAAAATGAATGGAAACAACGAAAATTATGAGGATTTGGGAGTCAGAACTGACTCAAAGGCACTTAGTCCAAAGGCCTAGAGGGACAGCTGGAGAAGTGGCAAGTAGCTTGCTATACAA
Organism: Nesogale talazaci; assembly: GCA_004026705.1. Taxonomy (NCBI): domain Eukaryota; kingdom Metazoa; phylum Chordata; class Mammalia; order Afrosoricida; family Tenrecidae; genus Nesogale; species Nesogale talazaci. The sequence continues at coordinate 10,538 of PVJH01037353.1, read as the reverse complement.
TATTTCAAGGGGTGTGCTTACTGCGCTCTGCCCTTTGACCCCATCATTGTTTACAAATTGCACACCCACTGTAGCATTTTTCTCATAGTGTTTTATTTAGAAATTTGATGATTTGGGTGCAGAAAACGCTTAAGAAATTTTATGGTGAGTTACATTTATTTTTTTCTTAAGATTATTTCTGTCTTACTAGGTACTGATGTCATCATTTGTTCATTTTACTTCTTTATCATTGTTTAAATACTGGCAGTTCCCAGGTTACAAGTGAGAACCCATCCTGAGTGTGTCTTTAAGAACTTGAAGGTGAGTCTGAACAACCATACTTGGGTCTTATTTGGCTTTAATCGAGTGCAAGAAAAGGCTTGAAGCCTTCCCAGGGATTATAAAAACCACCTGTGCAGCAAGTGCAGGTGACTGTGGTGATGAACTTGTCTCTGCTAGCAGGTGGTTCGGTTGGTTAGTTCAAACTCACAACCACAGGGTCAATTCTGACCCACAGCAACCTAGGGAAGAACAAGGTGGAACTGCCTCTGTAGTTTTCTGAGACTGTACCTCTCTGTGGGAATAGAAAGTCTCAGCTTTCTCCCAAGGATCATATGGTGATTTCAAACCATGGACCTTGATGTTCGTGACCCAATGGGTAACCAGCATGGCACCCAGTCTCCTTAATCCATTCAAATGTAGGCCAAATTTACTTAGCATTAAAGGGCAAGTTGGAGTTGTCCTGAAGGATTACTGATGGCATAGTGGGTTACTTACTGGGTTCAGTCAGTAGTTCAACTCCACCATCTGCTCTGTGGGGAAAAGATGATACTATCTCCTTCCATACAAGTTTTTAGTCTCATAAACTCAAAGGACCCCTGGTGGTGTAATGACTAAGAAACAGACTGGCACTAGCTACTGTCACTCCGTGTTGCTGACTGCTGAATGACCTTCTCCCTGCCCCCTTCCATCTCAGCAAGTCCCACCAGTGATTGACTTTAGAACATACCCTTCTGTTCTCAAGATCAGAACACTGTAATTAATCATAGTGTGCCTTTTCGTGTGGGAACTAGGATACTGCTATTCTTATTTTATTAACCAGGATACTATAATCAATGCTATGTCCTGTAATGCTCACTAACTATAAAGAATAGTAAGACTAATTTTGTTTTTGGCCTCTGTCCATGCTTGCTGAAATCCTATACAAATGATGGATGGGTTCTTGCCTTTAAAGATGAACTGAAATGTCCCCTTGCTTTTAGATTCTAATAATCGGGTGGTAACCAAATAAAGACTCTTCTAAATGACCACTTCAGGGGAGGTCATTTATTTGCATCTACAATGGTTACACCTTGGGCTATCAGCTGCTGAGGTCAGTAGTTGACCTCCAGGCTCTCCATGAAAGGAAGAAGAGGCTTTCTATCCCCATGGAGAGCTATAGTCTCAGAAACCCACTGCCTTACAGGGTCACAATGAATCAAAATTCATGTTATCTGGGGTTTACATTTGCCAACAATCAAGAGGATGGTATATGTGCAAGCAGTGTTTCCCAACAGCTCTGCCTCCATTATTGAAAAGACCCTATGTGGACATCTTTACTTCAGACAAGTAAAAAGCATGGTATGCAACCCATTGGACCTTGACCAGTCCACTGGGCTGTGCAAGAACAAGGAAAAGAGGATGACTATAAGATCACAGAAATCTCTATCAAACGAAAGTAACCAATTGTGACATTACACTTTCTCAGCATACCCCCAACTGGGTCTATGCAGTTCTGAGATACTGTCTCCATTTCTTGTGTCCTTCCCCCAAAGAACTCTGGGCCCTTTGGCTTATGCTACATTCAAAAAGTAAGCTTGACATCTTTAAGGCACTCAAAAACCCATATTTCTTTTCAATGTTCTTGAGCTTGGAGAACAAAAAGAAATCTGAAAAGATATGGTCAGAGTTGTTGGTGCATGGGGTAAAGTGTCTCAGTAACATCTTTATAGGAAGGACTTCCCTGACTAACCTCAGATCATCATGTGCTAGGACATTGCTGTGATGGGAACTAACTCCTTAGGACAACTTTTCTGCACATTCCCCTTTTATCACCAATGCACTTTTTAATTTTCTGTAAAATTCCTGTCTCCATGACCATTCTGCATCCTTTGAAAAAAGAAACTGTCAAGATAAGACTTTTGGAATCATAAAAAAAAAACATTTCCATAACTTTCTTAGTTGACATCCTGCCTTGATTCAAAGAAGAATATCATTATTGTGAATTAGGCAGATCAACTTTCCATCCCACAATCCATACGCATTTTGTCTCCTGCCATTGATTGCAATACCCACAATGGTACTTCACTCACCCCCCTTTCTCCCTGTGTTTCTTATTCCCATGCCTCCCTTTATCCAAAGCCCTCCTCCCTTCTGAACTTTGTTCTTGGGCAAATAATATCATTTTGATATCAAGCTGTTGTTCTACGGAGTGCATACTTCCTTAGTACTATTCCTTGTACACCTTACAGAAATGCTCATGGTTGACTTGTTCATCACGACAGGTTAAAAAGTTTGATCAAGTCTGCTAATCAATGTCCAAAAGGCACAGCACTCTGTTATAACGCTCCACTTGACGGCATTTGGCTTGGGCTTGGTGGGTCAGCAAACGCAGCTCCCGGAATCGAATGCCCAGAGGCACCCTACACCAGGAAGCTTCAGCCAGAAGGCACTCAACCACACTTCCATGAGTAAGCAAGTCTAACTTTCTCAATTAAGTGCCGAGAGCCGCCCCGCCCTCCCCCCCCTCCACAAGCCAGGCTTCTGCACAAAAGAGCTCGTCTTTCTTTGGGTTGGGCAGCCCATCCTTCTGTTCCATACCTTGGTTCCTGGTTCTGCTGCTGCTCCTCTGATTGTGTACTTGTCATCTAGATCCAGGAGCATCGTGCCACAAAGACCTTGGGTCCAGAGTATATATTCCATTCCCTAATCTTGCTGGTAATGAGATCCCACCCCTACTTCTTAGAGGGCTATTTTTAATACACAGCAGGATTGCACTCCAAGAAATCCTATTTGTAATTCTCACAGGTGAATTCTATCAGTATCTTCCTTCACCTTCTTATCAGACCCATGCAGGTAAAGGTATATTTTGGTGGGAGTTAGAGGATTTGGTTAAATAATTCACAGTCCCTGCAGGTATCATAAAGTCAGCTTTGACTCATAGCGGCCCCCATGAAGAACAGAGCAAAACACTACTTGGTCCTGAACCACCCTCATAATTATTTTTATGTTTAAACCCATTGCCGCAGCCATTGACCATCCATCCCATGCAGAGATTTCCTCTTTCTCACTGACCCTCCACTTTTATCAAGCAAGCTGCCATCCTGAAACATGTCCAAAGGGAGATGAATGAGAGTCTTGCCATTATTGCCCTCTGAAGAACATTCTGGCTGTATCTCTTCCACATTAGATCCATTGGTTTTTTTGACAGTATGTGGTACTTTGAATATTCTCCACCAACACCACAGTTTAATTGTGTTAATTTTTCTTGGGGCTTCCTTATTCAATGTCCAACTTTTATATGTATATGGGAGATGCGACATGAAGTAAGCCAAGCACAAAAGGACAGGTATAACTTGGGTCTGCTGAGGTAAGTTTATTTTTTCTAAATGCAAAAAGGGCATAGGGAAAAAGCTAACATTAAGATGTTTAGTGTACACAAACATTCCTGGGGTGAGGTCCAGGTAGTATGGCAGGGGCCAGGCCAAATTCAGGGGTGCATATGGTAGTCAACTAATAAGGGGGGATAGAAATATGTAGTGGGGGCACAGGGCATTAACCCACCCAAGGGTATTGTTTATATCTCCACAGGGAAAGAGGATCCACACTTCAACTGGGATATGAATGCAGCATGCTGGCATGGAGTAGGGAGCTAATGGAGGGGTCCTAGGATCCAGCCCCAATCCCAACTATGTGGCCAGCCATCCCTCCCTCCAGAAGAATTTACTTTAGAAGACAGCACTGAAACTGCAGCTCGGGGAAAGGAACATGTCTGACCAGAGTAAATGGGAACAAATGAACGGGGAGTAAAAGAAAGTAGAGTGCATCCTTGTCTATTGAGCCTTGAGGATGATATCCCAGCTCAGAGAGGACCATATGGTCAGCCCCACTATGAGACACGACGTCCCTTGCCTGACCCATGGCCCTACGGGGACAACACTGGAGACACAGCGTGGAGATTGCGCCCAGTCTGATCCCACCACACTGAGGCACAATACTAATGGCATGCGGCAGAACAGCAAGGGGAGCAGGACGAGGAGGTCCCAAGGGAGTGCCGAGGACAGACTTTGGGGCCAGGATGTGACACCCCATCAGACTTAACCAGAGGACACTCCTAGAGGTCAACAAACAGATTTGGAACTATTACAGGTTTTTCTTTCTTTTTTTTGTCATTGGTTTTGTTGTTGTTGTCATTTGGGGGGTCTTTTGTTGTTGTTTCGCCTGCTATGTCGTGTTTTTTGTGCATATTATTGTCTCTGCAGGCCAATCAAGATAAGAGAGGCTGGACGAATAGTCTGAAGGACAAAACAATGTGGCCGATGGTTTTTTGATGGGGGAAGAGAATATGGCAGAGGAGAAGGTGGGGAAATGGAGGAGGTGTTGACCAACCCAGGGAAGGGGGAACAACAAGTGATCCAAAGATGAGGGTGAGGAGGGTATAGGAGGTCTGGTAGTGCTTGATCAAGGGCAACATAACCAAGAAAAATCACTGAAACCCAAATGAAGGCTTAGCATGATAGTGGGACAAGAGAAAAGTAAAAGGAAATAAATGAAGGAATTAGAAGGCAAAGGGCATTTAAAGAGGTCGAAATACAGGCATGTACATATGTACATATATTTATATATGATGATGGGAAAATATATCTCTGTGTATTCATTTATTGGTTTAGTATTAAGGTAGCAGATGGACATTGAGCCTCCACTCAAGTTCTCCCTCAATGCAAAAACACTTTGTTCTATTAAATTGGCATTCCATGATCCTCACCTTCCTGACATGATTGCTGAAAATGAATGTGTACATCAGCAAATGTGTTGAAGAAAGCTGATGGTGACTGGCTATCAAAAGATATAGTGTCTGGGGTCTTAAAGGAATGTAAGTAAACAAGTGGTTATGTAGCTCGGAAACAACAAAGTCCACATTGGAGGAAACACACCAGCCTGTGTGACCACAAGGTATTGAAGGGACCTGGTATCAGGTATCAGAGAACAAAAGAAGCATATCATTGTAAAAAAGAGGAAGTGCAGATTGGGGACCCAAAATTCATCTGTAGTCAACTGGACATACCTTTATAGAAGGGTCACAGGGAGGAGAAAATCCAGTCAGGGTGCAGGGTAGCAACGATGAAACATACAACTTTCTTCTATTTCTTTAATGCTTCCTCACCCCCCACCCACTATCATGATCCCCAATCTACCTTACAAATCTGGCTAGACCAGAGGATGTACACTAGTACAAATAGGAATCTGAAACATGGGGAATCCAGGACAGATTATCCCTTCAGGAACAGTGGTGAGAGTGGCCATACTGGGAAGGTAGAGGGAAAGTGGGGTAGAAAGGGGTCACCAATTATATGGATCTACTTATAACCTCCTCCTTGGGGGACAGACAACAGAAAAGTGGAAGACATTGAACAATTTAAGATATGACAAAGTAATAATCATTTACAAATTATCAAAGGTACATAAGGGAGAGCAGAGCAGGGAAGGGGGGGGGCGGGCGATGAGGAACTGGTACCAAGGGCTCAAATAGAAAGTAAATGCTTTGAGAATGATGAGGGCAACAAGTGTAAAAATATGCTCGACATACAATGGATGGATGTATGGATTGTGATAAGATTGTGAGCACCTATTAAAAAGATTTTAAAATAAATACATAAGTAAATAAAGTCAGGGAACACAACGGGATATTGACTCGTGTTTTTATTGACTGTGTCAAGTCGTTGGACTGTGTGGAGTATAATAAACTCTAGGTAACCTTGAAAAAAACGAAAATTTCAGACCACTTGATGGTATTTCTGTGGAACTTGTACGTGGCTCGCTAGTCTATTATGTGAACAGGACAAGGGAATACTGCATTGTTTAAATCAGGAAAGATGTATGATAGGTGTAAGATAGGGTTGTATCATCTCTCCATAGAGATGATAGGACAGAGCAAAGGGGCTTTGCCTCTGAGACCACTGGACGCTCTTGGTAAGATGCCCAAAGTATGGGAGAGGACATCTCTTCATTATCTAATTGACGGATCCTGGTGGTTGTACTTCTTCAAGACAGATGTGCTTGCCCTGTGGAAAGCTCAGAACTTTATAGATTATTTCAATGTTACACTTCCAATTCTTCTTAAGTCTATATTCAGTGTTCAGATAACATTAAATAAACTTAAGCTAATTTCGTTATTTTCCCTTATCCTAACATGTCCTTTTCCTTCTTTATTCCAAATTTCATTAAATGCCAACTCCATCTTCCTTAGGAATCTAAGCCATATAACTTTTTTTCCTTCTACTTCCCTCACATCCACGATTACAACCTGAGTGCCTCTGGAATCAAATCACATCATGAACCAAATCCATTACCGCGCCCCAGGTTTTTATCACTTGAGGCAAAATAATGGTCTGCTAATGTGTGTTATCATTAAAAATCTTGCTCCTTCCTCAATTTATCTATATAATACCAGTGTGATTAGAGTGATGGATTGACCCAAATGGAATCACCCTGATTCCAACTTGGAACTTTTTAGTATGGCTTCCATTTGCAGCCTAACTTACCTTCCAATCTAAACTAGTATCTCATTATTTCCATGTTTGCATTAACAACTCCAGCCACATTGAAAATGCTTCAGTCCTTTGGCAGAGCCATTCATTCTCTACCTTCTGGGTGTTTTTAATGTTCATCCCCTTTCTAAGAAGATTCTTCACTTTCTTTATATGGCCAATTCATTCCTTTAAATCTGTTTTGATATCCTTTTTCAGGGAGTATTTTGTAACACACATGTTCCTCTTTTGCCCCCTAAAATCTAAATAAGACAGTCCTTCATTGTGTATCTGTGGTACTATGTATTTCTCCCGTTACAGCCTTTACCACACTGTCTTATAACTGGTGGTTTGCCTGTACTTCACTGCTCACTGTAAGCACTGTAGAACTGCAGCCTGTGTCTCACCTGCATGACATTTCATCTTAGATGCCTAACACATGCTATACCTATAATGATTGTTTAGCATATGCTTGCATCATCAAATAAAGTAAAAGTTGTCCAAAATTCCAAGCATGACTGATAATCATAAGGGCTAGTTTTTATAATTTTATTATTAAATAGTTTTTCCCATCTCCATCAAAATTTACTATTTCAGAGCACATGTATTACAGTTCAACTCAAAGTGAAACTCAGTAACCTTTCTTTGGTTTCTTATCATCAGACAATAAGGAGTAAAGGTACACATGGATTCTCTAATGTTATCTTCTCCCCTCAATCTCTACTCTTCTTGAAGAGGAGGAGAAAGAAAGGAAGAAAAAAAAGAAAGAAAGAAAATGACTGGAAGTTACTCTTATACACTGTTGACTCACTATAGTAAAGGTCAAAGATTAGTCCATGTATTTACAAAATTCTCTCTGTGAGTAAATCATTTCAACTTCAGCCACACCTTCCCTATCTCAAGAACGGATGCATTCTTAGTTGATAAACAACTTGTCATAGAAAACCTTATCTTTCTTGATTCTCTAAACTACATTTGAATGCAGTATTAAATGGCAAAGGCCTTAAAACAAAACCAGCTCCCTCTTCTACTAAGCAAAGGAAGGCCAGTTAATTATGATTAAGGATTTTAAATTTTAATATGACTTAATTGTGATTGGATAAAGACTGAAGTAGCAGAAAACCAGATAATTCGCATTCCATATACATTTGTTTGATATCATTGATTGCAGTCCCCACAATGTAATATCACTTAATAAGTTGAGGATTATACAAGATCTCACTGAGAGACTTGATTTAAAATACTAACCTTTTCAAGGGGAGAAAGGAGCTAGTCATTAAACAAAATCAGATTTCTTCAAACTAATTTTAAACATATAAGTAAGACAAAGAAGATTCTTTCTATAGGGGATAAAAATTTGAAAGAAATATTCACTTTTCCTCTGTTATGTTGATTTTACGAGGAAATAAGAGATTTTGGATTCACTATGAACCTCAATGTGATTTTTTTGATTGGTGTTGTTCCTTGGGTTAAATATGTACTTTCTGTTAATCAGTGAAGTTAAGTGATAAAAATGTCATAAACTTATTATTTTGTGGAAGAGGAATTCTTATTCCACAAGAACCAAATGACATAGATTGAATACTGCCCCTCCCCTGACATCCTGCTTTTTCTTTCTCCAAATCCATAAAGCAAATTTCCAAATATATGTGGTCTTAGTCTCCTACACCTGGCATTCTAAGTAATTTAAATGTTTCCATCTTAACCAATCTTAACTTCTGCCTCTGTATCTCAAGACTCAGGTGAAATATTACATATCTACACTATGTACTTAAAAGAGCACCCAAATCTAAGGAGCAATAAGTTAAATGTGAACTTATTGAGCAGGATGATCATTAGAACTTATTCTCTGTATTAGTGTGGTAAATATCAACAAAAATTTTCAAATATATATATATATATATACCACCTAATAGCATTAATTGCACACATCATGTTTTGCAACCACCACTAACTACCCCTTTCCATTTTTTTTCATCTAATAGAAGTTCAATGTCCCCTAAACAATGACTCCTCTTCTCTGCTCTGATGAGCAATGGTATCATAGATAGACATTGGCATGCATGTATCTGTCTATTTGGGATCTGTCCTATAAATGGGATCATGGGACCTTTGTCCTTTTGGGAATGACTTATGAAATTGTTTTATTCCTTTAAAGAAAAAGTCATTTGCAAAGGTTTACAGAAAGTATTCCTTGAATTTGGAGCTGCTATAATGTTTTTCTATGTAGGACATTAATTCCTTAGAGAAGATGGGGTGAAGTCAAGACCCCAATGGGAAGTTGGCTGCCAGTGGATGGTTAATTTAAAGGAAAGGAAAACTAGTTTGACATGTTAGTATAAGAGAAGGGGATAGCATTAGTTTTGCTTTGCAAAGTGCTGATTTATTGAAGGGGATGAATTAAAACTGAATTTTAAAAAAGAACATTGTAATTCTTTACAGAACAGACTATTTATTTAGAAAATAGAGCCCCTCCCCGCAACCATTGGGTAAAATGTAAACAGGGGACAGATGGATGTAGCCAAATTGATGGATAGAGATAATTATGCTAGCCAATGAAGCTAATAATTTATTCCTGCTTTATCTTGTTTCACAAAGGACATTGTAGAGCTTGGAAAATTTACAAAACTAATAAAATAGGTATTTAAACATTCAGGGTAAAAGAAATCACAGCCCTGTAAGTTACTTATCACACTTTTGTTTATGTTTTAAAAATAACTTCATTTGTAATTTTTACTGAAGGAGAAGGAGGGGAGGCTGGCATATTGGGGTGGTAGCTGCTTGAGGAAGGAGGCAGTCTTCCTAGACCATATCAGAAGTCAAAAATATGATGCCAATTCACTTGCCTCTCCCCACACAATTCCTCATACAGTTGGCCAATCGACGATTTTTTTTTTCAGAATTGCAAGCACTTTAGAAATCTTTCAAATGTGAAGGTAATTTGGAAAACCTCAAAATTATTTTGAGTAGTCCAGAGAGAAGCTTTCAGTCAAAGAATTTTCTACCTCATAAGGACGAACCCTCAAGAACACTTTCTCCAGCATTCATAAGCCATTTATTTAGGCTTGCTTGCAGCACATAGCGAATCAGCATCATAAAAAGCTCATGGCCCTCCGTCCATCCTGATTGACAGTGACCCTGTAGGACAGAGCAGAACCGCCCCATTGAATAAGCCTGCAAATCTTTGGGAGAGTAGAAACCCTCATCTTTCTCCCAAATTAACGTTACTTATGAAAATGACAGCCTGCTTCCTCATGTGAGCTCTTTCTACCACACCAGCCTGTTTGCCTTCAGCTATTTGAATTATGGGATGACAAGTAAGAAGGGCCAACTGTTTCTTGTGTTTCACTGTTTCTTTTTCAAGTTGAGTTCTTTCCATAACTCAAGGCGTGTTTGAAATTGTGCATCAGGACAAGCATGGCGAACAGTGAGGTGCTGGCAAACTCCTGGGAGGCAAACACTTTAATGAAATAAAGGCACCCAGCAAACTCCTTGCTCTGTGCTTGGGAGGTAGCTAGGTTGGCAGTGGGTTGGGGAGAATTGGCTTCAGCGTTCACCACAAGGGAGGGTCTCTTAGAGAGCTGGTCTTCTGGGAGGGTCAGCCTGTGTTGCTGTTGTTGTTTTTGGAGTTTATCAGCTAAATTTACATGGCCAAAATGGATTTAGACAAGAGGTGAAATTCCAAAGTCCATCTATCAACTAGATAAACCCTTGGACAGATTTCTGGAGCGGAAGTGTTGCTTGGAATGTAGTTATATTCCAAATAAGTGTTTC
>PVJH01037352.1:0-18011 GCA_004026705.1 Nesogale talazaci | reverse complement strand
CCCCAGCCAGGGAAGGAGGAGGGAGGGAGAGACACTCACCGCGGCCTCTGGGGCACAGCCCTGGAGGGGCCCTGGTGTTTGGTTTCAATTAAGAGGACAAATTCCAGGAAGCCAGGCCAGAGCTGGGGTGGGGGAGTGGAGGGGGAGGGGGGGTGGCAGAGGTAGGGGGCCCAAGGAGCAGAGCTCAGAGGCTCTTGGAATCTGGCCTTGGGAAGGGGCTGAGGGGCAGCCACCTGGGTGGTTTGAACTCCCAGTCCCCCATGACGCACCCTGGGGTGCAGGGGGAGTGGACCCAGGGTCCGGAGCTCAAGGATTCTCAGGGGTTCTGGTCACCTGCTTTATTCCACCACCTCTGAGTACACAGTGGTTGTCCCAGCCACGTTCTGTGTGACTCAGACTGAGGGACAGACACTGGGCCACCCAGTGCACAGCCCAGGGGTCCAGGTACCGAGAAGGAATGCAGAGACAGTGTAGCCCATGTGAGCCCCACAACAAGAGCCGGGAGCCTCCAAGCAGGAGAAAGACCCCCGAGGGAAAGAGCCTGGTCTGCCCTGATCACTCCCACCTTCTCAGCCCCCACCGCCATGCTGAGATGCTCAGCATCTAGTGAGCAGTCCAGGAATAGTTACTGAATTCCAGGGTGATTCATTCTTCTCAGAAGGTTCTGAGGAAGCGCTTCAGGAAAGAGCTGCATCCACGGAGCATTTTACGAGCTGAGTAAGAAGTCTGCAGCCCAAGAAAGGGCGTCACCTGCCAGGCGAGGTGGGCAGCACGGGCACGCGGTGCTGGACTCCTCCATTCGCACCTTTCTTCTCCCAGCACAGAGGGCTCGCCCGCTGGGCACCAGGCATTGGGCTGTAGCTAGACAGGAAGGGGGTAGGCCACCATTGGCCAGGCCAGGGAGGGGAAGGGAAAGAGACTTGTGTGTCTCACAAGAATCAGGGCTCTGCCTTAGCCAGGGACAGGAGGTCCTGGGGAGTCACTGTAATGAGACAGACTCGAGTAAAGATGTCCTAATGACACACTTGTCCCCCCACACAGATGAGGAACCTCAAGAGTCTGAGGACTCGCTCAGGGACATCAAGGTGACAGCGTCCTCACAGCACACTTTTCTGGGTTGCTTTTTTAAAACCCGGCCCACAGTCTTCTTCATCCAGGTCTATCTTCGGGCCCAAATCCTAGGATTCTGACTCACATCGGCCTCGCTGAGAGGTCAAGGCCACGTTCCCTGCCTTCTCTAAACCCAAAGGCATGGATCTGGGCAGCACCAGCAAAGTGTGAGCCAGGGACAACTCGTGGGCTCGGGAGCCAATTCAGACCTGGGAGTGGCATGTGTACGTGTGTGTGTGTGTGTGTGAGAGAGAGAGAGAAATGCTTGTAACAAGGTATCCAAGTTATGAACTCTAAACAATTCTAAAACAAAAAACCCTGCATTCCTCCTGCCTGATGTGCGTGTGTTCTGTTTTTTAACTTTTGGTGGTGCTTAGAATGAGAGTTTACCGAGCAAATCGGCGACCCTTTCAACAAACGGCGCACATCTTGATTGGGGGCGTTGATTGCAGATCTCCCCACCTAACGGCCCTCTTACCCCCTCCGCCCTGCCGTGACACTGCCAGTCTGTCTCCTTCCTTTTACTCCCCGTCAGAGCCGTCTCCCTGGGTGAATGCGTCCACTTGAACAGGCAACATGGACCGTTCTGAAGGGCATCTATCTCCCTGCAGGTACTGCCCACCTTGTAAGCCTGACTACTGTTGGCTGACAGCTGAACCAGGGAGCGGAATTCCAGCCCAGGGCTGATGAAGGGTGATGAGGGTCCCCCAGTGTGCATCAGACCAATAAGCTCTGTCTTTTCTTATGGTTGTGTTCTAGTCCATCGGTCTCTCCAGTTCTGCCCAGGACTTCCTCCTGGGATCCCTTCTCCAGCTCTCTGGGATGACAGCAGGCACCCTCGAGTTCCTCAGGCGTCAGGATCGTGAGGCTGAGGCTCGCCCTGGTCTGGGTTAGGCAGGTTCCTCGAGAGAAGCAAAACCAGGACACTTATGATGCTATATATTTAAAAGGAAAGGTTTATACAGCGAGGAGGACTAGAACAGCTAATTAGTCCACCGCCGTACAGAGGGCTCAGTTCAATGCACTTTCCTTTTGTGGAACAGCTAATATACTAAAAGTCTTTCGGCTCCTGTGGGCCGCTGGGTCTGAGGACAAGGAAGCAGCCAGTAAAGCCCTCCCGCAGGAAATGCCGGCAGGGCCTACCGGCATGCAGCCACCAGCAGGGGTGGGTCAGCACAGTCAGTAAGCTCAGGAGCTTAGGCCTGGATGGCATCTCGAACCCAAGCAATGTCAGGCAGCAGGGTCCACCGGTCTCAAGCTCAAGCGATGTACACACCACCAGGATGGTAAAGTAGGCCTCGAAGGAGCCTCAAGCTCTAGCTACCCTAACCACAGCTGGCTTATCCTGCAGGTAGGGTAGCACACAGGTTGAGGCAGAGCACCAGCTGAAGCAGCAGCATGCTGGTCCAATCACCAGAGAGCCAGAGCTTTGGGGGCAGCCTGGCATTTTCCTCTGTGCCCTCCAATCAAGCTGGGACCTGATTAATTCCACAGGTTCCTGTTGGCCAGGTTGGTGCAGTCAGCCTACCTACCACATGGCCCCACGTGTCTTTAGATTTCTTCGCTTTTCTTTGTCCGAATGAGAAGAGACGACGAGCTGCCGTAGGCGGCCCTTCACCAAGCTTTCAGACCCCAGTGCTATTCATCGAAGTTGAACGTAGAGCGTATCTTTTGTGGAACATGTTAAGCCAGTTGACGTTGACGACCCCCCCTCCACCCCCCAGACCCTAAACGTGTTTGAGAAATGTTCCTAACTCTGCACCCAATATGTTCTACTGTGTTTCTGGATGTATTTGTAGCACTCACACGCATACATATGTCTTCATGGCCACATGATACATAGCTCCTTTCAAATATCCATTCATATCTTATTGGTGCTCTTATCCTAGAATCGTGTGTGTAGGGCCTTCACTTTTGTCGCAGACCTGGCCACGTGTAACATGGGACCCCAATCTCACATGAGGAAAATCGTTGTTGTCTTAAGTTACTTCTTACGATGAAGTCAAGGGGAAAGAGAAACACACTCCCACTGAGCCTGCCCTGTGTGGCTTAAGCCGCCTTAAAGTGATCAGATTTTAACATTGTAAAGTGGGACACCATTGACCATTGGCGGGGGGTGGGGGTGGGGTGGTGGTGTTAGAGGGAGTATATTCCCTTTCCATTCTCCGGTCGTACCCTAGCTTGTCATGCATTCTTTCAAAAAATCAGGACTTTGCTCCACCCCACCCCTAATCAGGACTTTTTAAAAATGCTGCGGGACTCAGGAAAAATTGTTTAAAAGCGGGACGTCTGGTCACTTTATTTTCACGCCTAACATTTCCTACTTAACCAAGCGTCGACGCTCTTGCCAGACAAGAGTACCTGTACTACAATGACTTGGTTTTCATGGAACTTATTTTTACATTTCCCTTCTATTTTTGGAAAGTGACACTGGTCTTCCATTTTTAAAATACTGATACCATTTCCTTGTTAAAGAAGCATTTGTAAAAGTGTGTGAATTTAAAGAGAACCCCTAAGAGAGGAGAGTCGGGGTAGGTAGATAGCACACAAGTTATGGAGGAGATATATAAATGACCAGGCTTGGGGGAGAGCTTGGGTGGAATCACCTACAGCTAGGTGCTGTTTTTTATCTTGTTGTCGTCGTCATCATCATTTTCAAAGCGGAGAAGCTGGTAATTTAGACCAACTCTATTTTCCCCAATTTTCGTTGGCCAATTTCAATGCCATCTGCAATCCTTTGGCATGGGCTCTGGGGTAGCTGGTCCCGAGATGTGGTCTACCTCACCCGTCCGAGTCTGGGGCCCCGAGAGCAGGGGCCCTCAAACTTTTTATTTTATTTTATTTTATTTATTTTTTGGGCATCACTGCTCTCCATCGGTGGGAGTAGGAGGCCCAGCCCCACTGCTGGAATTGAACCTCCTTCCCAGTGGGCCGCAGTCCCGCGCACAACCACTACGCCACCGGGGCTCAGCCCATCCTCAAACTTTTTAAAAGAGGCCAAGTTCACTGTCCCTCAGACTGTTGGAGGGCCGGACTATAGTTAAAAACAAACAAAGAAACTATGAACAAACTCACTGCAGGCCCGGGATGAGTCGGCTGCTAAGCAGGACAGCAGTGTGGCAAAAACACCCGGCAGAACAGATAAACGCCCTCGGCGGGCGGCGTGTGACCTCCGGACCCCTAGTGCGAAGACTCCTGCCAGGGAACCCACAACCTCAGAACCCAGACCAACCACCACCAGGGCCCTCAACAAACAGCTATATTTACCATCACCTGGGGAGGAGAGCTAGGGAAGCCACAGATCTGGCAGGCCCCCCGGTGAGGTCCCCCTCAAGATTCTTCATGGTCTCCCTGTCTTAATGGCCTACAGCTGCCATAACAAAGGACAACAAATCTGGCAACTTAGACGAATAGACCACCACTCCACAGGGAATGCAGGACAGATAAACCCCTCAGGACCAATAATGAGAGGAGCCATACCAAGAGGCTAAGGCGAAGGTGGGGGGAGGAAGGGCAGCCAAACACAATGCTCTACATATAATCCCTTCCTGGGGGACGGACAACAGAAGAGTGGGTGAAGGGAGACAGAAGTCGCCGTGGAAGGCATGAACAAAAAGGTAAATAAGTTATCAAGGATTCAGGAGGGAGGGAGGGGGAAAATGAGGGACTGGTATCAAGAGCTCAAGTAGACAGAAAATGTTTTGAAGATGATCATTATTGCGACGTATAATGTGCTTGACACGATGGATGGATGGATGATGATCAGAGCTGTGAGAGCTCCCAATAAAATGATTTTTTTAAAAAAAACAATAGGCCACCACTCATGTCAGTTGACCACCCTGTAATAGCGTGTTCATTGCCGCGATGCTGGAAGCGATGTCACCAGTATTCCAATCCGGGCAGCGTCACCCATGGTAGACAGCTTTCATGATGGACAGATTTCATGGGAGTTTCCAGACAAGACATATTAGCCAACAGACCTGACATTCTAAAAAATAAATCAGTAAAGTAGGCTGTGAAAGCGTCATGACTAGCAGTGGACCCTTGTCTGGGACAGTCCTACAAGACGACTGGGGGAGAGTTACCTCCTCAAAGTCAGTAGACCTTGATGATGTGGATGAACTAAAAGTTCCAGAACCTTCACTTGCTGATGTGACATGACTCAAAATTAGAGGAAGTAGATACATTTATCCCTCAGTCATCAGACTGCATGAAGTATGAATTCCAAGGGCTCAAGTAGAAAGAAAACGCTCTGAGAGTGATGATGCAACAAATGTACAAATGCGCTGACACGATGGATGGATATACGGATTATGATAAGAGTTGTATGAGCCAGCAAGAAAATGTTATTTTAAAAAAGGGGGGGGTTGAGCCCCAGTGGCGGTTGAGTGCGGGACTGCGGCCCGCGGGGTTGGCAGTTCAAATGCAGCAGTGACTCTCAGGAGCAGCGCTGGGTAGCTCCCACGACCACCAGAGAGCAGTGATGCCCCTCCCCCCCCCAAAAAAAGGGGGAAAAAAATAAAGGCCTGAGCCCTGATGGCGTAGTGGTTGTGTGCAGGACTGCGGCCCACAGGGTTGGCGGTTCAAATCCAGCAGCAGCTCTCCAGGAGCAAGACTGGGCTTCCTACTCCCACCAAGGCAGTGATGCCCCCACCCCCCCAAAAAAAGAAAAAATATATCATTAAAACCCAGATAGTGGCAATAAGTAAATTAAAAAAAGACTCATTGCTACTTACAATGCAATTTTTATGCAATTGCAATGGCAATTAAAATGCAAAAGTTAGAAAAGCAAGTCACGGAAACATGGTTGTGATGAAATGATGCTTGAGATTACATGGTAGAATTTTGCCGAACTCTTTATTTCAGCGACGTATTCATTGCAAACACCTTCTTTCAACAACCTAAGTGGGCACCTACACACATAAACCTTGCCAGAAGAAATACATGAGAATCAAATTGTGATTACAAATGTGGAAAAATCTCAATACCAGCAGTCAGAACAAGATCAAGGGTCGACTGCAGAAGAGACTATCAATTGCTCAGGTTCAAGTTGAAGCTCAAGGAAATTAAAATGTCCATGAGGGTCAAAGTACAATTTGAGTACATGGCACCTAAATTTCTAGACCATCCCATAAAGGGATTTGATGCGTGAGGCACTAATGACCAAAGAACAGGCAAGAAGTGGTGAGAGGGTATCAAGGATATTATACACGAGGAAAGCAAAATGTCATTAAAAATACAAGAAAGGAAGGAAGTGCGAGAGAGACGGGGGAAAGGTAGGGGTAGGGAAAGGAAGCAAGACAGAAAAGACCCAAGTGGCTGTCATAGGGACTATTGAATAGGTAAAGCAAGAGAAGAAACGGTGGAATAAACAGAAGACCTTAAAGAGAAGGCAAAGTAAAGCAAATACTGAAATGCGCAACGATCTGCAGTCAGAAAACCAGCAGGGAAGAATGCATTCAGCATTCCTCAAGTTAAAACACTGAAGAAAAAAATTAAAGTATTTTATGGACAAAATATTGCAAAACACAGGAAGAATTAAAAGAAGATGGAAGGCATATATAATCACTGTACACAAGAGAATCAATCTCTATCTAACGATTTGAGGAAGTCCTTTATGATCAAGAACCAATACTGTCGACCAAGACTTCTAAGGCACTGGTGAAAAAACGAGGTTCCGGGAATTGACAATGCCAACTGAGATGCTGCCACAAACAATTGCAAGACGGAAGTACTCACTGAGGTGTGCGAGGAAAGTCAGAAAACAGCTACCTGACAGACTGGCAGGATGTGCATCCCAAGGTAGTCCTTCAAGATGTGAAAATTATTGAACAGCATATCAGTATGACACGCAAGTAAAATTTTTGCTGAAGATAACAAAAAAAAGACTTATAGCAGTACAATGACAGGGAAATGTCAGAAATTCAAGCCAGATTCAGAAGAGGATGTGAATAAAGGGTCCACTGTGAATGCTAGCCAAGGCAAAGAATACCAGAAAGGTCCTTATTTGTTTTGAGGGGCATCACTGCCTCTGGTGGTCATGGGCGCTACCCAGTGCTGCTCCTGAGAGCCGCCGCTGGATTTGAACTGTCAAGCCCACGGGCTGCAGTTCCGCACTCACCACTTACGCCACCGGGGCTCAGTCCAAGGTGCTTATTTTAATGAATACAAAAAGGTGGGAGCCAGCTCACATCCAGATGGGTCCTAAAGGGACAGTTGTGTAATTGAAAAGAAGAAATTAAGAAACAGACAAAAGTTTGGGGGATGCTCACGCCTCTATAGCATCAGAGACCAGGTCTGAGTGGGAGAGAGAATGTATTCTTTCACCAACTTACATAGCAGTCTCCAGGCAGGCAAGCCGCCGCCACCCCTCTGCTCCCCAAATAATGAGCATCAACCTATGTCACAATGTGGACAGTATCTTAATCCTAGAGGTGCCTCCATTCATTGGGGAAGCAACCTAACACCAGTGCTGGGGGCAAGGAAGGGGAGTAACTATCCCCCTCATGAGGGAGAATAATAGAAACATGCCAGCCGGATAGTAACTATCACGTACTTGTAAGGTGCATCAGTAAAATATTACTGTTATAGGAGGAAATTGTGGGGATGATTTTTAATGATGAGAAAATGACTGGACGCTTCTGCAACTCACAAATGTGAAGGCCTCCCTCCACTCAGAACCCTGGCCTCCCAGGCTTCCTCATTCACAAGAATAAAGGATCTGTCTGCAGATACTCTATTCCCAGGCCTCCGTTTCCCACACACAAAGAAAGCATCTCTGTGTAGATTTTAAGAAATTATCGATAAAATTGCAAAGAATGGGAACTTCAGAGCACTTAATTATGCTCAAAAGAAATCTGTATGTAGACCAAGAGGCAGTCCTTTCAAAGTCTCACAGTCTACAGTACGGATGACACCTCAACATGCAAGAAGCACAAATCTGTGTGCTTGATACAATTGGTGTATGGGTTGTTTGAAGAGCTGTAAGAGGTCCAAATACAGTGATAAAAAAGGAAGCACAAACCCTCCCCACTGGACCCGTACCAATATCATGAGAGTTGGAAGTTGCGGAAGATGTCCTTTCATTCCAGATCCTCAACCAACAAATGGAAGAATCCATCAAAAAACCAAACAGGGTTGCAACAAAGTTACAGATGTGCTTGACACAATGGATGCATATATGGGTTGTGATGAGAGTTGGACGAGCCCCCAAGACAATGGAGCCCCCAAGACAATGATCTAAAAAAAAAATCAAATGTTCATGAACACAGGTGTCCTTTGGAGGACTGAGATGCCCCTAACCTAAGCTGAAGCTCTGCAGGCGGGCCTTCATAAAGTTGACCGAAAAGTCCCGTCATCACTCTATTCCATTTTCCATGAATTTCCAAAGCCCCTTGTTTTTCTCACATGCAGGTGAAAGGTGGACAATGAACAGGAGAACGAATAGATGCCCTTGAATGATGAGATCGGTGATGAAGATTGAGGGTGCCGGGCTGTGCTGTGTGGGGCCTGGCAGAAACAACCTAATTTGTCTGGGAAGCCGGCCAGCCAGAATGCTCCTGAGAAGTGAAGGTGGTGGAGCTTCGTCTTACTAACTTTGTCCCTGAAGAGCGACAACCTTCTTGGTCAAGTAGAGGATCTGCACAAGACAGCGTCCACGTGATGGACTGGCAGAATGACCGCAATGATGGGCGTAAATCCAGCGATGACTGGAGGGCAGTTTTGTTCTATGGTACGTCGGCTCTCGGGCAGGCAGAAGGGACTTGACGGAACTCACCGCAAACACAGGGGAACAGACATTGACTGCCTCCCACTTGGGAGACAGAGTTGACATCAGGACGAGGCTGGCGGTGATTCTCTCTAGGCTTTGAGTTAGAATCTGCCCCATGTCTCTCCTAGCTTCTGGAAGCAGCATGCATTCCTTGGCTGACAGGGTCACATGGTGTCCATCTCCCATCTGCTTCTCTCTGTCTTTTCTCCCTGTGGGGACGAGTTGGGCTGTGATCCTTAAGGTCAGCAGTTTGAAACCACCAGCCGGCTCCATGGGAGAAAGGTGAGGCTCTCGAATACAATTAAGAGTTAAAATCTTGGACTGAGCCCCGGTGGCGTAGTGGTTGTGCGCGGGACTGCGGCCCACTGGGATGGAGGTTCAATTCCAGCAGTGAGGCTGGGCCTCCTACTCCCACCACCTGAGAACAGTGATGCCCAAACCAAAAAAAAAAAGAGTTAAAATCTTGGGCTGAGCCCCGGTGGCATAGTGGTTGTGCGCAGGACTGCGGCTCACTGGGATGGAGGTTCAATTCCGGTTCCCAGAAGCAAAGGCTGGGCCTCCTATTCCTACCACCAGAGGGCAGTGATGCCTAAAAATTAAAAAAAAAAAGTTAAAATCTCACGCTGAGGTCTGGTGGTGTAGTGATTGAGTGCGGGACTGCGGCCCACTGGCTTAGCAGTTCAAGTCCAGCAGCAGCTCTCCAGGAGCAAGGCTGGGCCTCCCACTCCCACCAGAGGGCAGTGATGCCAGAGTTACAATCTCCAGAGGATGTACACTGACGGACAGGAACCAGAAACACAGGGAATCCACAGGGACAGATGAACCCCTCAGGACCCCTGGTGGGAGTGGTGGTACCAGAGGGTGCAGGGAGGGTGCGGTAGAGAGGGGGAACTGATGATGAGGATCTACATAGAACCTCCCCCCGGAGGACGGACCACAGCAAAGTGGGTGAGGGGAGATGTCAGACAGTAAGATATGACAAAATAATAACAATTTATAAATTATCAAGGGTTCAAAAGGGAGGGGGGAGCAGGGAGGGAGAGGGAAAATGAGGAGCTGATACCAAGGGTTCAAGTAGAAAACAAATGTTTTGAGAATGATGAGGGTAACAAATGTGCAAGTGCGCCTGACTCAATGGATGGATTGTGAGGAGTTGTATGAGCCCCCAATAAAATTGTTTAAAAAAAAGTTACAGTCTCAAAGGCCCACAGGGGCAAGCCTACCCTGTCATAAGCTAGCGTTGACTCGATGGCCGTGAGCTTATAGGACACCACTCGGTCTGCACTAGGACCCACCATTCTATGGTATACCCCTTTGTTAATTTAACATCTTCAAAAACCTCTCTCCAAGGAAGTCACTTTCACAGGTGTTGGGGGGCTGGGACTAGGAGTTAGGTCAGATTTGAGGGGATACTGTTCCAACGGAAATACTTCCCTGAACTCTGTTTTCCTAAGGCTGTCTACCTGGCTGGTTTCTACTTATCTTACAAGCTTCTGTATTGCCACTCCCAGGGAGCCTTTGCTTGCCTGTCTGTCCTTCCATGTCCCCATCTGGGAAGGGGACCCCAGTGGGAGTGCTTCTTCCCTCCCCAGCCCCCGGTCATCAGAGTTTGTGTGTCTACCCACCCCCACCCTGAAATGTGTCTTTCTTGTCTCAGTATCATAGCACCTCTCCCAGGAGCCCTCGTCCTCCCAAGGACATGCTCAGTACAGCTTGGCTGGAGCGAAGAGGGCAAGTTTGGTGCCATCTGTGCCAATCCCTCTGGGACCTACCTTCCAGGGGCTTCGACATGGAGGTAAAGGTTCCCCTGAAGCTCTATGTGCGGCAAGGGGGCTCAAGAACCAAGCTTCAACACGCGGTGAAGGTGACTTCAAATTCTGTTCAGTCACAAGGAATTCTCCGTTGAAGACGTTGAGTTACATAGGGAGAAGACTCCCAGACTGCGTATGGAACTGCAGCAAAAAATTTGGTTACATAGGAAGAAGTTCTCGTTGCAGAGCTTTGAGCAGAGTTCTGCTCTAGGACTTGGCTAACGGTGTAACTTGATCTAAGGCAGGCCAAGGACCCCTTTGGCATCAGTCAAAAGGCCCAATAGTCCATCCCTCTGGGGTTTAGCTACCCCAGTGGTTGGTCCTAGACTTGCTTCCTTTGTCTACATGTGAATCCTGCCTCCAGGGAGACGTTCCACCCATTCTAGGTTTATGTCCAATGGACTGGGCCCAGGACTAGGGAGCTCCCTGCCCTTGGCCTCCAAGACTCCATCTTCTGCCCTGGTCCTGCACGGCTCCCTGCAGGTCCCTTAGCCAACTGGGCACTAACACTGCCCACCACCCCCCATGGCTCCGTGACCTGAGAGGGATGAGAGGAAGACAAACCCACTTTCTAGTCAGTGCTACTTGCTCCAGCAGTTTCTCCTCTTGCCCACGTTTTCCCAGAACAGATCTTGGGAGGCGAGGGTGAAAGTGAATGCTACTGTGTGTGACTGTGTGGAGAGAGAGGGAGAGGGATGAACAGAGACCAGGAGAGCTTGCGTGTGGCTCTGTGACTATGTGCAGGTGTGTGTGTGTGTGTGTGTGTGTGTGTGTGTGTGTGAGACTCAGCAGCAAGCTGTCCCTTAAAGGCACAGGCTCTGCCTTTGCTCTGAGCCAGCATCACCTCCTGTCCCCATCAGCTGGCAGTCAGAATTGACCTGCTCTCAGTGACTCCCATCTAAGGAAAGAGAAGCAGGCCCAGGTCCTCCACCCAAGGCTGCGGCGTTGAGGACTCAGAAATGCTTTCTTCCCAGAGAACTGGGGTCTGAGGAGGTGAGGCAGGGGCAGGATTGCTTGGTGGGGGAGGGGGGTCCCAGCCCCCAGCTTGCTAGGGGAGGGGTCTTGAAAGCTACAGCTCCTGACCCCTCTTTTGCAGGCCTGGTGAGCCCGGCACAGGCTGGTCACAGAACCACTGATGAAACCACTGAGGGGGTGTGGGAGGTGACCAGTGACCCACAGGGGTGGGCTGCAGGCAGGCAGGAAGCCCCTGCCGCAGCTCAGCGCTCAGTCAGCCTCCCCCCACCACCCCACCCCCAGTGGGAGCAGGAGCATGCCAAGCAGACATGGGAGGTGGGGAGGTTGTTTCTGCGCCAACAACCTGCTCCCACCGTCCACCGTCACACCCTGTTTGGGCTCCAGGACAGGACCTGGCTTCTCATCTCCCTCGCATCCTGAGTGGCCCTGGCTCGCCCTCGCCCCGCCGTGGAATGAAGACAGGAATACTGGGGCGCGGGCACCTGTTCTGGCTCACACCCCCATTCTGGATCCCACAGTGGGCATTGTTTAAAGAGACCGTGCCCCGCCGCGCTTCCACCCACCGAGGAAGCCAATGGCCCCGTCCAAGTCCTTCCCCGCCAACTTTAGGTCCCAAAGTGGTATATGGCTGAGGGCACCCTTGCAAACCCCTTGGCCCACCGCCCTCGATCTCAAAGACGGGGAAACTGAGGCTGGGAGCAGCGAGGGGAGGTGCATGCACAGGGGACCAGAGCCAAAGTCGGGGCTGGAGGGAGGCCCAGTCCCCAGGGCCACATCTCCAGCTCCGCCAGGGCCAGACGCTGCCGGAGGCGCAGGAGCTGGAGCCGCAGCCACCGGAGGGCCCGGCCAGCCCGGCCCCCGCGGGCCCCTTCCGGCCCCTCCCCCAGCCTGCGCACCGGCCCGCCACCTGCTCCCCCGCCCGCCGGGGCGGGGCCGCCCCCCTCCCGTCCCCATGGCAACGCGCGGCCCCGGCTGGCGGCCCGGCCTCCCCTCCACCGCGCAGCCCATCTGGCCCCCAGCCCGCCCCAGCTGGGCCGCCCCAGGCCTGGCCCTCCAGGGGCCCTCTCAGCCGCCCCCCCCCCCCCCCGCGGCCGGAGACCCGGACAGGCGGCGCCAGGCAGGGGCTCTCTCGGTGCCAGGGTCTGGGGTGGCAGCTGGGTGCATGGAGGCTATGGCAGAAGCCATCCTGGCCCGCGGGGGCGGGGGGCGCACACGTTCTAGAGGGACGCCCAAATGTCCACCGAGTGCGACAGACGGAGGCAGCGTGTTTTAGGATTAAAGACCAGCTTTTCAAAGCCAGTCTGCCTGGGTTCAAATCCCCCAGTAGCATAGTCCCAAGCCTTTAGCAGGCTGACATACGCGACGGTCCAGGGGAGCAGGCCTCGTTGGGAGGTTGTGAGAACCCACGGGGGTCGTTCGGTATGGGGAGATACCGGGAGCTGACACTCCATGAAGGTCAGCTCCTCTTAGTATATAGAGAAGCAAGCGCGGAGGTGCAGGGAGGGAGAAATGGGGCTGGGTCCCCAAGTCAGCCTGAGGACAGCAGGGGAGGCTCCCTAAGGTAGGCGGTTGGCGTCTTAGCAGGTAGCAATTACCCAGGAAGCCAGAGGAGCGGCAAAGAAAGGCATTAGCCACAGCAGAGTCCAGGGGTGTGGTGGGCAAGCGGGGTGAGAAGCACCCCAAGCGTTGCTGGAGAGCAGAGCTGTCCCCTGGAAGACCCACCAAAGGGCCTGGGGGAGGGGGGGGTTTCCCTGGTTTCCTAAGAGCTCATGGCTACCCCAGTGGGCTTGGAGGGACCAGCAGTGTTTTTGAGAAATGGTAGGACCTTCAAGGCGGGCAAATGCCAGGGTCTTTGAAAGGCAAGGACAGTCACAAGTACTGGAAAGGGACATGGCCGGCAGCATGCGGCCTCGGGATTGGGGGGAGAAAGCACAGTTTAAGGCTGGACACTGCGGGGGTGGGAGGGTCGGAGGAGGCACAAGGTAGGGAGGAAGATGATGGCATGTCGTCTTGGCTCCACGCTTCAGGTCCAAGGTGCTTTGATTTTGAGCCCCGGGGGCCCAGGCTGGAGAGGACATTGGTACCTGAGCGGTGGCAAGTCTGGCAGGGCCTGAGTGCTCCCTGGAGACAGGCGGGCTCGGGAGTGGGGGTGGGGGTGGGGGTGCATGGGTGCCGCAGACTCGGAGAGGAAGACTGATGCTTCAGGCGTTTTTTCAGGCAGTGGTGACGCATAGGGACCCATAGGACATGGGAGAGCGGTCCCTGTGGTTTTCTGAGACTGAACTGCTCCCAAGAGTAGAAAACCCTATTTGTCTCCCTCAGGGATTGATGGTTTTGAACTGCTAACTCTGGAGGTCACAGGCACATACACGTGTAAGCACTCTACCTCTAGGACTTCCCAGAAGTCTCCAGGTAGCAGCCTGTTGTGCCAACCTAGCCTAGCTCCGCCCCTCAGTCACTGTGAGGCGTTAGGGGAGTCTTCTCAGGCTGCTTTCTCACCGGTGCACACTTTGCAGCAATTAAATGGAGTGCTGGGCACAACGCTCTCAGGGCAGCCTCTTGTCACAAGCAGAGCACCCTGTTAAACAAGCAGATTCCAGGATTTTCCTTGCCCAAGATGCAGAAATAGGAATTTATAGGCAGAAAATTGGCTTACCACTAAATCAGACCTCTAACCTCTCCCCTGGGGACACCCCAACTCCTCTGAACATGTACACTTACAATTAGGGCGCGAGGAAGAGGAAGGGGGCAGGGGGCTCCGCCAGCTTGTTCTTCCTCTTCCCAGACACTGCATCCCTGAATGCCAGGAACCTTGTGAGCACGTGGGCTCTGGTTCAAGCTCCCAGGCACAGCTACCCCGCCCCTTCCTTCATAGCCTCCCCTTGTGTATCCTTAGCAGTCCTGGTGGCACTAGCCTGTAATCCACAAGGGCCAAAGCTCGAAAGCACCAGCTGCACCTCAGAGGAAAGTCAGGGCCTCCCACTCCTGCAAAGAGTGATGGTCTTGGAATCACAGGGGCAGTACGACCCTGCCCGAGAGGGTCACGAGGAGTCAGAGTTGCCTCGATGGCCGGGAGTTTGGTGTTTTGATTTTTGTCAACCTTCAGGAGCTTCCATATGTTCAGCCCCGGTGGCTAACCACAGTCAGTAGTGAGAATCCACCAGCCACTCCATGGGAGAGGGGTGAAGG
The DNA here is from genome assembly GCA_004026705.1 of Nesogale talazaci. Classification (NCBI taxonomy): domain Eukaryota; kingdom Metazoa; phylum Chordata; class Mammalia; order Afrosoricida; family Tenrecidae; genus Nesogale; species Nesogale talazaci. Next base: position 3,155 of record PVJH01037352.1, on the reverse strand, counting down.
TTTGTGTTTCCACAAAGAGTGCCAGTCCTGGAAACGCACAGGGACGGTTCTACCCTGTCCTGTAGAATTGCTGCATTTGAACTGTGGTTCCAGAGAAGAATTTTGAAAGTACCATGGACTGCAGAGAGGACAAACGGATCTGTGTTGGAAGATGTAGGTGCAGCAAGAGTGCCCCTTAGAGATCAGGGTGCAGAGATTCCTCTGTCTTGCATGGTTTGAACATATTGTCAGGAGACACTAGTCCTTGGAGAAGGGCATCACGGTTGGTACAGTGAAGGGGCAGGGAAGAAGAGGAAGGCCCTCGACCACATGGACTGTCACAGTGGCTGCCCCATGGGCTCAGGGGCCATTGTGAAGATGGCCCAGGGCCGGGCAGTGCTTTGTTCTGCTGTGCACAGACAGGGTCACGATGAGCTGGCCTCCGCCGCATGACAGTGAGTTTGGCTTTGCGTTGTATCTATCCTTGCTCCTAGGGTTGCACACGTCTGTGCCATGCTCCCCCAGGGGGACAGATCCAGGCTGAGCCCAAAGGGCTCAAGGCCCTTTAGGCAGAAATTGCAAATCCTCCATACCTGCAGTGTGCCTCGATGATGAGGCAAATTTGAAGGATGATGTCTCCAAGGCCCCATTCACACCTGGTCTGGGGGGTACGGAGACCACCCCCTGCCCCTGCCTCTGTCAGCCTTTCCCACCAAGACCCTCTGGCCAGGCCAGGTTCCCAACAGCCTTTCCTGGCAGCTGTTTGCCCATTGATCCACATGCCCATCTTACCCCCTCTGCCCAGCTGAGGCGGGGCCCCTTTCCTTCCAGCCTCCCATCTAGAACCTACGCACTTCTGCTGGCCGTCAGGAGACTGGGGCTCTGAGCAGGCTTTTAAAATCAGAAAGCCAAGACTCAGAAGAGGCAAAGGCGGCCTCTCTGCCATTAGAGAGCACCTACTGACCACCAGGGGGTCCAGCGTGATACATTTAGTTGATGGCCGCAGCTTCCAACCCATAGGTTGTCAGTTCGGGACCAACCAGAAGTGACTCAGAAGAAAGGCCTGGTGACTGACTGCTGAAGAATCAATCAATGGAAACCTCAGGGCTCTGATACACAGGAAGTCACCGTGAGTCAGAATTCACTGGTCACAGGGACAATGTCGGGTGGTGCTTTTAAAGAAGTTCCACACCAGGCTTCTGAGAGCCTGTCAGAACCGCCTGCTGGGCAGAAGGCAGAGTCAGAATCCTACTCAGGCTTGTCAGGCCCCGTTCGCCCAGGTGGACTGTCCCGCACAACCAGAGACCACAATCCCACAGATTCCAGAGACCCCCGTATTAAAGTGACCAGATTTTAACATTGGTAAAGTAGAACACCATTGACCCAGGGTGGGGGGCTGTAGAGGAGGCATATTCCCTTCCCATTCCCCCAATGTTTCCTAGCTTGTCATGCATTCTTTCCAAAAATCAGTACTTTTTAAAAACGCCTTGGGGCATGGGAAAAATTGTTTAAAATCGGGACTGTCCTGCCAAAAGCGGACGTCTGGTCACTTTCCCCATAGTGGGCCTTCAAGAAGGTGTGGCCTTGAGGTGCTGAGGAGCATTAGAAACCTGGGCCTGCCACCTCTGGGGAAGGCCTGGGAATGTGAGGAATGTCTGCCCCCAGGGCAGGGCCCTGGGCAGAGGGACCTCTGGGGAGATAACTTTGGATTCCAGGATTTGGAAGCAGGGCTATCAGCCCACCAGCAGAGGTAGTCCTGGGGGGACGGGTGGGGGAGGGGAACCAGCTGCAGCCCCACATCAGACCCCCAAGCTCCTCACTGATCCAGCAGTGGGCACCTGAGGAGACAACACCCACCTTAGCCCCCCCCCCCCCCGGTGTCCCCCACTCCCCAGCAGTGACATGGCAGCTGCCGCTGTGCCTTCTGGGGAGCCCTGTCTCCACCAGTCTGCACTCTCCCACCATCAGAACCAGTCGGCTCACCACCAGACCCAGGAAACTCCTCACCCACTTGCTCTCCGTCAGCCAAGACCAAGCTCCCTCTCCCCTCTCGGCTGCACGTTCACCTCGGCTAGCACTTGTGTAAAATGCGCTCACAAAGCCTCCTTCCGGAAGGCTTATTTAAAAAGTGCCAGCAAGTCTATTCCAGTCGTGTGTACTATACCAAAACAGAGTCGTGTCCTGAGCTTTCAGAAGACCATGGCCAGGCTTTTCTTCTGCACCTCTGCTGGATGGGTTTCTTTGCACCTCTGGAGCCATAAGGCTGCTGAAAGCAAAACGCACTGCCATGAATCGATGCGGATTCATCGTGATCCTGTAGGACAGGGTAGAACTGCACGCTAGGATCTCTGGAGACAGTAACGTTTTAGGGAATAGAAAGCCCCGTCTTACTACCATGGAGAGACTGATAGTTACAAGCTTCCAACCTTGTTGCCCAGTGCATAACCACGGCACGAGAAGGCTGGACTCGCAGAGATGGAGGAGAGGAGCCCTTCGATCAGCACCAGCTTCTTCCCTGCTCTTGCCGCTCCACTCAGCAGGCTTAGATGGCCTTTGTGTGGGGCCTGCCACAGAGCCAGGGGAAGGAGGCCTGGGAAGCTGAGCTGAGAGCACTCAGGCAAGACTTTAGACCTGGTCTTGGGCCCACTTATTTCTGCGCACAGGGCCTGAGCACCTTCCGAGGGAGGCCAAGCACTCTGCCCTGGTGGGGAGCACAATACAGAAGGGACCTGAGCGCCTCATCCAGGTGGGGAGCTCGGAGGAGGCTTAACCCTTCCCACAGTCTCTTCAGGCCACCCCACAGAAAGGACTGCTTGGCAAAGGGGGGCTCCATGGGTAAAGGGCTCAGAGCAGCCCTCCCCCCACCCCCGTCCATCCCTGTCCCTGTCAGCCCCTCAGGACACCACCGTCCGCCTTCCAGGCCACATTCGGGTCGCCTCACCTAGGCAGTGTGTGTGGAGGAGGAGAGAACATTCCCTTCCAGGACAGACAGTCTAGGGTTCTGAGAGTCTGAGTGAGAACCTCAGGAAAGGAATTTCTGCCTCTGAGCAGGGGGGCTTGGGTTGCTTCCCCTCCCCACCCCTACCCTGCTGCGCCTGGCCTACCATTTCCTCCAGATCCTGCAGAACCAGCTTCGGTCCACGCCAAAATCTGACTGATCTCTCCTCTGGGAAGAG
>PVJH01037351.1:0-18066 GCA_004026705.1 Nesogale talazaci | reverse complement strand
CTGTCCTTGCACTCATCAATGGGGGAAATATTTACTTTCTAGGTTATTAATGCACTTGGCTGCTAAGAGAAAGCTGAAAGCTTGAGTCTATTCAGTGCTGTCTTAGCTCAGCGTACCTACTTAACAAACGAATCACTTTAGTGGCATAGAATTCACACATCATACAATTCCACCCCACAATTATCTTAGAAGGAGCTGTTCAATCATCACCACAATGAATTCCAGAACGTTTTCTCACATTCCTTGCTCTTAGCCTCATCTCCCAAAATCTCCCTGGCTATGCTTCTAGGTAATTACCAAATGCAGTATTATCTTCACCCATCCTGGACTTCATACACAGAAAACCACATCAAACTCAAACAAACAAATCCAATACAATGAAAAGAGAATCCCCAACCAAAACGAAAGCAGAAAGCATTAAAAACCCCAAATAACCCTGAGGGGTCAAAAATCTGATCAAATGATAGGTGTTACATTTTAACCTGAAAGTCTCAGTCATTGAAAATCCCATAGACCCCGGATTAGACTGATAAACTTGGAATCACCATGAGGAAGAATCTAGTGGAGGACAGCTTGTTGACTAGGAATTTGACAGAAGTATCAGCCCTGGACTCGGCAGACTTTTCCTTTTAAATGCATATACTTCCTAAGAATTCTCTCAGAATAGAGATAAACAATGTGTTTGTCAAATGCAAAGTAGCTTATCTATAGCTCGGTAGTCCAAGCCCACCAATCACCTTAGTGGAGAAAAGGGTGTTCTCTATTTAAACACAATGGCTCTCAAACCCTAGGTGGTAATCCTACCCTATGCTATAGGTTCTTATGAGTCAGAACTGACTTCAATAAATGGATTTTGGGTTTGATCTAATTATTTTCTGAAACCTGTTCATCTGAATGACCTGTTATTTAGAATGACTAAAGCATTCTGCAAACAACAAGCCATCTCAGAAATGAAAATAAGCTGATTCAGATTGTGTTTAATTAAGCAGAAAGGGTATAGTGATGTCAGATCCTAACATATTTTAAATCTCCATGTTCTTTGATCTTGGTTTTTCTCATATTTGCTTATTCAAAAATTTAAACTGATGCAGGTTATTTAGCTGAAAACCTTTACTCAGAAAAAAGGGAGTGTTCAACTGAGTTTATTTTTATGAATACTTATATTTCTATTTTATGACATCTGACCACATTAACAATTTATAGTAACTAATAATTATGTTCCATAAATATTACTGTAAAAATATCAAAATAACACAATGGATATTTTCAATATAATGGCAATTAAGATTCAAAACTTAATTATTCCTTCATTCCCTCAATAAATATTGATTTAATAACTATAAGTGGGAGGTTATAGTGGGGATTGGAGAAAGGCTGGGCACCAGGAAATCCATACAACAGGATCAATGTTTTATGTAGAAAATTCCCTCAATACAAGAACACTTGGTTGGAACAAAATTGTCATTCTTTAATGCTCACACACTCACCCCAATATCACAGTCACTGAAGACAAAAATGGATGAATAAGCAGAAGTGCTGAAGACAGAGGATGATGCCCAGCTATTAAGCGATGTAGCGTCTGGGATCTTAAAGGCTTGAGGTTAAACAGCCAACCATCCAAACATGAAGCAACAAGCCCACATGAAAAAAGCACCCAGGCTGGTGTGATGGTGAGGTGTCATTGAGACTGGGCAACAGGCATCAGAAGATTCACAACAAAGAATAAACAAACAAACATACGTTGGTGAGAATGGAGGAGGCTTGGAGCAGAGACCCAAAACCCATATATGAACAATGGAGCATCCCTCACAGAAGGGTTGCAGGGAGAGGGCTGTCAATCAGGGTGAGGTAAAGCACCAATGGGTCACGCAATATCTCTCTGTTCCCTGGAGGCCTCCTCATCCCCGCCCCACCATGACCTCATTGCCACCTCCCAATCTAGACTAGACGGGAGCATGTACATAGGTAAAGGCAAGAGATATAACTCACAACACCTGGAACCCAGGAACAGGAAGGGGAATACAGATTCCTAAAGGGTAAGGGGTTAGGGAGAGTGGTGGGGAGAAAGGGGTCACCGATCACAATGAATGGCACATAACCCCCTATCCAGGAGGAAGAACAACAGAACCCAGAGGGGAAGGGAGACAGCGATTGGTGGGGGATTTGAAAATACTCAACAATCTACAATCTATCAAGGGGCCATGGTGACCAGGGGCAGAAGAGGGAGGGGAGTTGATCCCCAGGATCTCAATGGAAAGTAAATGTCTAGAAAAGAATGATGGGATATATGTACAGATATGTTGGATGCAACTCATATACGGTTTGTAACAAGAATTGTAAAAGCCCCTCCAAAAATGATTTTTTTAAAAAAAGGAATGCTTCCCCCCACACTTTGTCAATAGTAGGACTAAATGGGTTTATTGCTTGCATTTGGGATTATGAATATACAATATAGTAGTGATTAGAGAAGATAAAATTATGTTTGGTCCGTCAGATTATAATATAATTGTGGGGTCTGAGTCAGATTCGACCCCATGGCACTGAGTTTGTTTGTTGGTTGGTGGGACACTTATGTGCAGGGTTTTTAGTGGGAATTCTAATCTCTGTGGATATTTTAAAATCTATTTGAAAAAAATATCTTGATGTTTATTTATTATTTTTACATCAGACAATGAATATTCCCTATATTCAGAAGAACATCGAATCTCAGACTGTTCTTTCCTGGATTGCTGGAAAGTCATTATTCAGGTGCTACGTAAAGAGTTTGAGAAAGAATTTCCATATACAGATTCAAAATCCTGAAAATAAATCAGAAAATTTAACTCATGTTTCCTAGAGGTTAATTTATCCAGATTAGTTTTAAGTAGAGTATGAATTATCACTTTAGAAACAGCACCAGGGCTGAGCCCTGGTGGCGTAGTGGTTGAGTGCAGGACTGTGGCGCACTGGCTTGGTGGTTCAAATCCAGCAGCAGCAAGGCTGGGAAGCGCCCACGACCACCAGAGGGCAGTGATGTCAAACAAACAAAACAACACAGCTCTTAACATCTAAAAGATGCTTTCAAAGGTGTTCCCATTCACACTTAGTTTTTACAAAAGGCAAAATAACATCTAGAAATAGGGTGTAATTTTCTCCACGATACCAAGAGGGAAATGAAAGGACAACCACACGTTGAGAGTATGAGATGAGCTAGTAGACCTAGGCTTCTAAGTAAGATAGAAGATAAGAAACTAAAAAAGAACCAGTTTGTTTTTGCAGAAGATATATTTGTCTTGTAAGTAAACTAGTCAGGTTTTTAGAAAATGTATGGATCTGAATAAACTTATAAACCCCAAGAACTAAGATAAGAAAATGGTGAAAGTCAAACTTGATTGCAAAATACTATTTTCCCCAAGGAAGATGTTAGAGCATGAAGTTTCTTAAGGTATGGGGTTAGTGGGAAACATGCAAACCTTTTATACCAAGAGTGACGGTGTTGCATGTTTCTTTGACTAAGAATAAAGGCTTTGATGATTCAGGGTAACTCAGACTCTGGAAGCGACAAGCCAGTTGTGGACCTCAACAGTAACATATGAGCAACACTTAAAATGCAGCCTTAATAGTATAAACGTATTTATTCCTCAAATGATTTCTCCCTCCACATTTCCCTTGGCATGTTTCCATCAATGTCAATGAACAAATTATGCTCTGTAAATCTACTTCCTACGTATTTTTTCATATTCTTCTATTTCCAGTTGGAATAGTCCCTTGCAAAACTGCATGGCACTGGCAAATTACCAGACTTACTGTTTGTTTGGGAATGCCTTGATTTCCCCTTCATTTTTTGAACTATAACCTTTTCTTTGGGATTTGTTTTGTTTCCACATTTAATCTGCGTTGCTTCATTGTCTGGAGTTCTTGGGGAAAACCCACGCTTCTCCTTATGGAAGTCCTTTGCCATGTTATCATGTGTTTTTCTCCTATTGCTTTTAGAATTAATCCCATTGCCTTTGGTTTCAATAATTTTACAAGACTATGAGGATATCAAAGAGATGATCTTTCAGTCTCTTCTGATTGGGGTTTGCTTTGTGTGACAGTCATGTGCTTATGTTAATTTTATAATTGAAATGTAGGGGTGGAGTCTGGCCTGTTAATCAGGAGAACGCCATTGAGTAGCTGATGAGGCCTCTGTATGAGCATGGCTTTCACCTGAGACTCCTGGAAAATCTCGCGGTATTTCCCTTGTAAAGATGAGAAGCTATCTTCCCCAGTTGTTGGGAGTTAGTTTCAGAGACGAGTAATCAAGGAAAAGATAAGATGCAGCCTCTGAGAAGTTGGAGGAGCCAGTGGAGAGACCACTCGGCTTTGCCCTGATGAAGTCGACCTCTGAAGCTGGAGTGGCATGCTGTTGATAGACCCTGAGCCCTGGAAGCGAGGAGCCATGGAGAGACCCCTGCCAGCGCCAGAATTCTGCACCCACTGACCTGTAACTTCCTGAGTCGGAAGCAGACATTATAGACTGATTGCAGACATATGGGTTAATATCGGACTTATGACTTTGCACTGGAATGGATTGGGATACCTTCTTAGGGTCACATTTTTTTTGTATATAAACCCTTTCCTTATAATCTATATGCATGTCTCTGAAATTTGTTCCTCTAGCCTATCTGGACTAACACAGTTTGCTTCCTATATTTGTTGGCTTAATTTTCTTTTTAGGTCTTAGAACTTCTTTATTATTTCCTCGACAGTAGTTTTTGTGACTTTATGTTGTCTTGGTGCACGGGATTCCAATAATTCTCCTGGTCATTTCTTAATTGAATCCAGCTTTCCTTCCAGATTTGTTCATGAATTCAACCCTATTCTTGCAGTTTCTTTCTTGAGCTGTCTAAACCAGATAATTCTGTCCCAACATTTTTCTGACAGTTTATTTTTCCAAATTTTCTTGTTAAGTTTCTCATTTTGTGCCTGCATTTTCTTTCTCAACTTTGTGCATTTCCTTTTTGGTTGCTTTTGGCATTTTAAAAACATATTCAGCACTACAGTATGAAAATTATCTTCTTTTTTGGTATTATTTTTGTTTTCATGGGAAAAATTGTTTTTTCATATTCTATTTTGGTTTGTTCTCTTGTTATATTGAGTGTTTTATTTCTTTTAACAAAAAGCAATTCTGGAACATTAAATTATTAATATTTTAAAATATTTCCTCTGAGTACTGTATTTTGCATGTTGTTCAGGAAAATTCTAATTCAGTACCCTCATGGCACAGAGGTCAAATACCAGGCTGTTGACCAAAGGACTGTCAACTGAAAGACTATGACTTGGACCCCCCATCCAGTCAGAAAGATGGTACAAACTGTCTCCACAAAGACTGACAGTCAATGGCAAAGATTCCCCAGTACTGTCAGGGCGCTATGAGACCAATGAAACACTCAGTGGCAGCAAACTTGACACTGTCTCCTGAAAATCAATAAATGCCACTCACATCCTTAGTGTTGATTGGTTGTTTATTTGTTTCAAGATATTTTTGGATTTCTGTATGCTTGGTGACTGTAATTCATTACACATACATAGAATATAGTTTGATTTTCATAGATACTTTCATAACGAGTGGGGCTATCCTTTCCTGTAGTAATACAGCAAAGATTTATATGTCTTCCTTCATTAGTGTTATCACTAATTTATATAACTGTTATGTAACCTCCTATGGGCCATATCCTTTGTTCCTGTCAATGTGAAGCATTTTCTTGTCCTACTGCCATTGTCTATACAAAGAAATGTGAAAACTGCTACCTAGTAAATTCATTTAAAAAGATCCATTTGTGCCAAAGCAGATGTAACAGACTGTGGAGATTATCAAAGTTGATCAATAATGTTACAAGCAAGTAAAGTTTAGATGAATATTTAAAAAACAATGTATTAATCTGGGTAGGCTAGAGAAACAAATTCATAAACACGCATGGAACATTGAGAAAGCATCTTAACTCAGTCCAGTCTAAGGTCATAAGTCTGATATTAGCCCATATGTCCAAATTTACAAAGTCTCCTTTCCACTCACGAAGCATGTGCAGTGCCACCAGGAAAATCACAGGCCAGTGGGTGCAGAGTCTTGTGTGTTCAGGGGCAAGAGAAGCATCTCAGTGCTGGCAAGGGTCTCCCCATGGCTCCTTGTTTCCAGGGCTAAGGGTCCATCAGCAGTATCCATTGGCAATAGAAACATCTCAGCATTGACAGGAGTCTCTCCATGGCTTCCTAAGCATCTCAGCACTGGTTAAGAGTCTCCATGTGGCTTCTCTGGCCCCAGAGGTCTGACTGCATCAAGGTAAGCCCATGTGACTTCTCTTCTGGCTCCTCCAATCTCTCCAAGACTATAGCATGCTGCCATGTTGTCTTGTCGGTAGACCATCTCCAAGAGACCGAATCTATACCCTGTCACCTTTATGGGAAAATACTGCGAGATTTCCCATATGGAAGTTGGATCATGGGTGAAAGGAGCAAATACCAGAAATATGCCTATTGTTCATAGTCAGTGTTCATTGATGATGCTAAAAATGTAACTAAATAAATCATAACACATTCAAAATAGCACCTGGGTAGGGGGTATTCTATGACAATTATGTGAATGTAGGCCTTATATACAAACCATAAGACAGCTTTTGAAAATAATAAAAAATACTGTATAGGAATCAATCAGGAAAAATTTGTGCCAAGGTTGTGTATTAATTTATCGTATATATTTTATGTATATGCTGAATATGTATGTACATATAGAAGATAAGATATTGACTTCATCAAAATATGTAATAAAGACATTGCATTACCTTGTATTTTTGTTATAATTATTGCCTATGCGGATATCTATTGATTTTTAGAACTCTCTACTGTCTGGGAGGAGTTGAAAAGGAAAACCACAAGGGATATTTTGGTAAACGTTCATATTTCTATTTTTCAATAAATTAAAACCAGAACACATGAGAATGAACTCACCGAGTCAAGTCTGTTCCAGGGACATACTTAGAAAATCGTGAATGGAGTAAAGGAATGAGTCTGAGGTCACACCATCTCTTTTCCCATCTCAAGCCTGCAGACGTGGGCCAGGACGAACAGGATAACGTGTCCTGCAATGAATAACAATACTCACAGTCATTCTTTTCTTCTGTGTTTTGGGTTTCTGGGTCTTTTTAAATGATTGATTAAAATACTATAGTCTCTAATGACAAAATTGTATTTGTTAATTTCTTGACCTCTTCTTAAAGTAGGTGAGGAGGAAGCCATTATGATGAAGAATGGTAGTAAAAGGAATATGGGGGTGGGAGGAAAAGGAGAAAATAAACTGTCTGGCAGAATTGTATCATTCAAGAATGGAAAAATAAGGCAAACTGTAAAATCAAGTGATTAAAAAGAAATACAACAATCAAAGTAATGTTCCATTAATTCAATTAAGCTATGATGTTTGTTTCTGAGTGTAAACATTATTGCAAGTGCTTGCGACTTATCAGTTATTTGTAAGTATTTTTAAACAGAATAGAATATAAAGCAATTTTTCATAAGGCTACTTATTATGCTGCATTGACTCCATCCATGTAAAATATTTATATTTTATGCTATTTTCTTGTTTGGAACATGAATATTTATCTGAAACATGCTAATCATTTTTATTCAGTATTTAAAATTATCATAAATTAAAAGATTTTAGTTCATATGTATAGCCTTTGAAAAGTATGATTTACGATGTCTATTTCAATTACTTATTCATTGAACTTTTACTGAACTCTATCATGACTGATTGATTAAAATAATATAGCCTCTAAAGACAAAATTGTATTTGATGCATAATACTACTGAAAATTATTTTATGTTATAAATTACTTCTCTAATTTTCTAGAATGTTAATTTGTTACAACAAATGCTGAATGCTCCATGGGCATGTAAGCTAAATAACTTCTGAGATTATTGTACATTGCAAAATCAGTTTAAGATTCTAATTTATTATATAATTTGATGTAATTTAATCTGAAATTATAGGTCTTTAGAAAGCCAGGGATATAGTCTGCCCAAAAGAAAATAATATCTTTGCTCTAAAACATCCCCTGCACTTTAAAACAATGGCACCTGGAAATCCAGGCTGGAAGATTTGAGACGGATCTCTCTGTGTAATCATTTTGAAATATTTTAGTTTTCATTCATTGATTTTCCTTATGTATTCAAGATGCATTATTTGAATAAGATTAAGCTTCGGTTCATACTTTTCCTCATTGTTCTGGCATACATTCAGCACTGGATCAGAGGAGTAGGCAATGGGACGAGTATTTCAGATCCTTGTTATTTCACATTCTCTGTGTGTCTTTTTGTCAGATACTTTGACAAAGTATTTGGTCTCTCCAAAAGGAAAGAATAATTACTGGCACTGTTTTTTTCATAAATTAATGAGAGAAAGACATAAGAGAACACAAAATGCACAGGCCATGAGATGAGGGCAGCTAAAAATGTCCGGTAACTGAGAATAGTGACAAATACTATGAGTGTGACACATTTTTCAAATTATGGATTACTCATGCCATGGATTTTTAAAGATGGGACAGCATATGGTTTCTGATATATCTTTGAAGTAACATCTTGGATGGATAAATTTATAGTCCAAGTTGTAAATATGCGACATTCCTTATGTTTCTTCCTTATACAAAATAAGTTTCTTTAAGTTATTCTCCTCCTAAGGGTCAATGCATTTCTTTGAAAAGACCTGTTATTTGAAATAAATATAAAGTCTTTGAAGATGCTTTTTCTCTTCACTGAAATTAAAGAAATTGACCATATATTTTCATCTTTTAATACTATAATAGGAGTCGTGCAGCTACTTTGAATTGTATATAAAATGTATATGTGTGCAAAATAATTTTTATGATTTTGAGAACTATAGGTATTTTTAGAGCTTTGTTCCTAAAATTGCTCTCTGTAATAACAATGTGAATATGAAGATCCATCTTTCATACACTTTCCAGTTATTTTCCCTATTTTCCCCAATTTAATACATTTCAAGTTAAATTGCCACACAAGGACTGGAGAACAATGATCTTCACTCAGCCAGAAAATTGCCCTCAGGTCAAAGTGTTCACCTAAATTTTGTTAGGCAATTAGCAAAGAAAAAATTCACTAAGGGTGTATTATCAAGAAAGATGTTTTTAAGTTGGATTTTGATTTTTTAGCTTAAATCACCTGCGGAGCACAATGCAAATCACTTTCTCCATCTCTAGAACAGATTCAGTGGTGTGGGACTAGAACTCTCTGGAGGGCCTAGCAACCCAGGTGAGGCCTGTATGCTCTAAACTGTGTAAACACTAGACCTTTAGAAAGATGTAACGGTGCTTCAGTAGTGCACTTCTTGCCTTCATGCACATACATTTTCAGATTCCATGTCAAGGCTACACTGCCTTTCTCTTTGTGGAGACTTCAGCTTGCTTTGAGATGGAAAGGGCCTCGTTTCCAAACAGAAGTTGGGTAATTCAAAGCTACCCGCAGCTCCTCAAGGTAACGAGGATGTTAGCTGCTCCAATAAATAGGGTTATTATGAATTGGGATGCAATCAATATCTGTGGGTTCAGTTTTTGGTTTACAGACTAGGAAGAAAGGCTTGGTTTCTACCTCGAAAATCAGCCAGTAATAACCCTATTATTCATAAAAGTCTGATTCACAAAATATGATTCAAATCCATTCAAAAACATTTCCTTTCATTGTGCATGAAGTCACCATAAACCAGGAGTTCCAAGAGGCAGGGATGATTTGAGGACATTTTGTCACAGCTCTTAGAAGAATTAGGTTATGTTTTATAAGAGATGATGGAGGAATGTTTATATTGTCTAAGGTTTTATTTTCCTTTATATTGAAGGTGCTATCTTAAAATATATTAAGGATTTCAGAATATTAGACTACTAGTGCCATCTTCTTCATAATGTGTTTCAAAGGTGCAGGTATTACAAATGGAGTTACCTTGGTCCAAGATAGAATTTGGAAGGTAGACAAATAAAGAGCAATGAACCATTTTATTAAGGAGTAAGCAGTCTCTGTAATATGCAAATTTATTAGGAAAACTGTGCGTGTCGGGAACATCCATCTTTCCCACTGATGACATCTCATTGGTAATGGGTCAGAAGAAAGTTTGGCTTGAACTTTCCAAACTTTATATATACTTTCTATCAGGAGAGTTGACCTTGGGTTTAATAGATTTTTACACCTTATCACTTGATTTTCTTGTTCATGCATTTGAAATTTGTTCTGGTTTTAATGTTTTCAGCTTTCTCCTTGATTAAGGTTTTTCTGTTTTGCTTTGTTATGATTGTTTGTGAGTGGCTGAGGTTTTTTGGGTATATTTTGATATATGAAATCCACAATAAGTATATCTGTAGAGATATCAACTGGATGGATTAATGGCTTCTTGGGATTATGACAGGGGAACTTGGAAGAGAATGGGGAGCTAATATCAATTAGTGCAAGAAAGAAGAAACTGTTCTAAAGTTGCTTGCAGTGATGACTGTACTCCACTTATTAATATTATTGTACCATTGAATCATATACTAGGTATAGACTCAAGTATAAGTTGACCCAAATTTGAGCCGAGGCACCTAATTTTACCACAAAAGCTGCCTTAAAAATGTGCTGAAAAGCTTGGCTTATACATGAGTATATACAATAATTGCAAAAAGAAACAAAACACAAAAACCCCCAAACCCACTAAATAATAATAATAATAATTTGAGACAGATTGAGAAAGAGAGTACAGAGGCATATATGTGTTTTATTCCATCTGAGATCTAGTTGAAGGAATTTAGTGCTGTGTTAACCAGCTACCTTCTTTTTCATCTCTTGAATTGACTTGAATTTGATTGGAGTAGAGGGTAACACTGAGCACTAAGTTCCTAAGATAAGATCAGAGATGTAACAGGGAACATACATAACTCCACAGTCTCTTAATTTTTGTTGAATTCAATTAAATCTGACTTTCAAAGTCTGACTGCCTACTTTCTATTACCTAAATACTGATTTTCTTTTCTCCTATTTTATATTAGTATTAAATTCATGCATTTATCTATAGTCCTGAATTTTAAATACCTCACCTAAGAAATTACACTTGTTTTCCCTCATATATGTAGACTAATACATTCCCTACATGTCATAGTTAATCTGTACCCAGGAAAATATGTGACATAAAAATAAAATTCTACTTAAAGTCAGTTTTCCTATTATTCACTTAAAAATTTTGCACAAAGGGATATTTATTTGAGGTTCATAAAATCAGGAAAAAACCTCTTAATATAAATCTTTTGACTATTTTACGCCATGCAAGAGCATTCAAAGATGTATTAAAATGGTTTGTTGAGCATAAATTCCAAATAAAATTAACGTTTTATTAAATGTTTATAAAATCAGAAATATCATTATAATGATTGTTAACTGTATAAATTACTACATTATATTCTACATTTTAATATAATTTTTATATTAAGAATTCCAAGAAGCACACACTTTGGCAAGTTAAAAGAATTAAATTTTGATGAATAGTTCCAAAAGCAAAATGATTAAATTATGCAAAATAATTTAGCACATAATAGTATAAATAATGTCAAAGGTTATATGAAGATTATATAATGTCCTGTGTGGCTCCTTAATGTTAAAAGCAAGGGGCTTCATACAGACCAAGAGGAGAATAAGATTATAAGAAACAAGTGACCTATTTAGGTTTTTTCCCCTTTAGCTTGTCATGACACTTAAATGGACCAACCAAGACTTTCAAGTCTCAGATAAACCATATTTAATTGAATACTATATAAAGATATGTATATTATTCATGGATCTTCTTTACATGATCTCCTTTGTCATCTGACTGCCCCTCAGTCATCTTACTGTATTGTTGGGATGGTAGTTGAGGTGTAAGCCACTGTCACACAGAGGAGAGGAGGTGCCACTGCTCTGGTCACTGGGGGCACCTACAAAATCAACACAGCAACATCTCAGGAGTTAGTTACAAAACCATCTTACATGAACACAGCTCTTTTCACAGCATGTTTTAAAACACATACCATGACTTCAAATTACTCAGATACACAAAATTAAAATTGTTTTTCATTTATATCATTTGGCATTTGAAAGTTAGCTGTTAACTAAAATTAGTGATTCACTGAGAGAAACATTCAATTATTTTGTTTTAGTTTTTCACTTCAGACACATTTAGGCTTTCCAAAGGAAAACATACATCCTTATTAAAAGTACCAAGATACTTGCAATTAACCAAGTCATAGT
Organism: Nesogale talazaci; assembly: GCA_004026705.1. Lineage (NCBI taxonomy): Eukaryota > Metazoa > Chordata > Mammalia > Afrosoricida > Tenrecidae > Nesogale > Nesogale talazaci. The sequence goes on along the minus strand of PVJH01037351.1, from coordinate 5,796 downwards.
GCTTCTAAAACCCAAAATATCCAAATCAGTTGCTGCATCAATTGGGACTTCTTGTGGACCTCTGTGTTACAGAATAGAATGAAACTCCACAGATTTTCTTGACTGCAAGCTTGACAATGCATCACCAGAACTTTCTTCCACAGAATTAGGAGACAGGTGCCAAGACCTAACTTTATGCTAGCAGCTTATTACAGTCTCCTTGAATTGCCCAGGAGAGTTCTAAACCATACTTTCAATAATGCAGGTTTTTGCTTGTCTGGAAAGTTCTACATGTCATGTGCCTGCCTTCTATCAAACACTACACTAAGGGACCATAACTTCTCAAGATTAGGAAAAAGTTTGGATGAGCTATATGGGTACTATGATCAAAAGCTTCATGGTGGCAATGTAACATTGCACAATAGGATTGACAAAATGTCATAAATGCTCTGCCTACCAATTTAGACTAGACTGGAATAAGTACATAGGTATAGGCAAGAGATAAAACTCATAACACATGGAACCCAGGAACAGGAATGGAAATAGAGAAACCAGAGGGTCAGGGGAAGGAGGGTAGTGGTAGGGAGGGAGTGGGCACCAATTGCAATGAATGGCACATAATCTCTCTCTCTCATACACACACACACACACACACACCAAATAGGGGAAGAACAACAGAAGCCAGAGGGGAAGGGAGCCAGTGATTAGAATGAGATTTGAAAATAATTAACAATCTACAATCTATCAGGGACCATGAGGGTGGGGGTGGGGGGAGAGGTGGGCGGATGAGGAGCTGATCCCAAAGGCTCAATGGAAAGTAAATATCTAGAAAAGAACTTTGGAATATATGTACAAATACATCAGAAAAAATTGATACATGGTTTGTAAAAAGAATTGTAAGAGCCCCCAATAAAAATTTTAATTAAAGCATATATAATGTATATTTCAAAGGTATTTGAATCTCTCCAAGATCATAAAAATTAGTAAATCAGGATTAAAAGTATTCAAAAAAATTTTAAAGAAAAATATACTATGGTGCAATTGATAGATATAAGGCATTAATATAATTGAATTCCAAATTGTATTTGACATATCTTACTTAAATTGTGAAATAATAGGTCATAAATAAAACTTTTAACAAAATAACCCAGTGTATTCAGAAAATAGATCATCTTATTCTTTATATTTACTTTAAGATCCTATAATTTTTCTGGTGATAAAAACGTGTTTACACCAAAGGATGTACACTGGTATATACAGGAACTGGAAACACAGAGATCTAGGACTGATAAACCCCTCAGAACTAATAGTGATTATAGCAATACCAAGAGGGGAAGGTAAAGGTGGGGGAAAGTGGGGAAATGATCACAAGAATCTCCATGCAACACCCTCCCTAGGGGACAGGCAGTAGAAAAGTGGGTGAAGGCAGATATCGGACAGTGTAAGACATGAAAAAATAAGAATAACTTATAAATTACTAAGGGTTCTTGAGGGAGGGGGGATGGGAAAGAAGGGGGAAAATGAGAAGCTGATATGAAGAGCTCAAGTAGGAAAAATATTTTGAGGATGATGGCAACAAATGTACAAATGTGCTTGACACATGGATGGATGGATGGGTTGTTATAAGAGTTGTATGAGGGCCCAATAAAATGATTAAAAGAACAACAACAAAACCGTGGTTACAAATTTTTATAACTAATCAGTCAGAGGGTTAGGGTTAGGGCAACAAAAAAGAAAGTTAAAAAACAAATAATAAGTCAGATATAGTTTTCCCTCCATTAAAGAATTTCCCATTTTGTTTCATCTGCCTTTTTTTCTAAATGTTTATCTGCATATCTCTATTACAAAACAATTTTGAATGCATGCACATGTTAATATAAAATTACATCTATTTTAACTGTAGGATATTCAGAACACTACAAAATTCTATGAACTATATCTAAAACATTACTTCAGAGTAAAGTTTAAAGATTTAAGTGTGTACAAAAAAATAGATGTAAGCTATGAAAGCAATGTTTTTGTCTCAGAAAAGAAAAACCACTCAGCCAATGTAGTAGATTTTTTTAAAGTGTATTTTTTTAAAAAAAACAATAAAATAGATAAGCACATAAAAGAAAAAGAGAAAGAGAAAACTACATACCAACACTACAAATTAAGGCACAACATCGATATAAAACTTCCACATCTAAATGCATAAAACATTATGTCCATCGTGAACAACTGTGTACAACTAAATTGAAAATTTAGTTGATATGTGATTTTAAAATGGTATGACCACTGTGGAAAATAGCACAACTATTCCTCAAAAGATTAAAATTTATATTAATCATTAAAGAACTAAAAAATTTTGTTGTGATCAGGTAGATGCTAACTTATTGGGTGGGGAAGAAGTGTCCCTGTGGATTTCCAAGGCTGTAACTGTTTAGAGGAGTAGAAACCACATCTGTCTCCTTCGGAGCTGCTGGTGGACTTGAACTGTCAACCATGTGGATTGCAGGTCAACAGTAACCACTACACCACCAGAATATATGATCCATCGACTCCACAGCAACAATAACTACCATGAACAATAAATTGAACATCATCAGAATTAAAAAACTCTGCTCACAGTAGATATCCTGAGGTTGAAAAAAATCACTATTCATAGACTTGGAGAAAATATTTGCACTACTTGTATGTTAAATATGTTTTTATATGATATTTTTAAAACCTGAGCAATTTAAAAATGAAAAAGACTAACCACAAGGACCACAGTCAAAAGATTTGAGCAGACGGATGACCAAAGAGGATAAACAAATGGCCGGTAAGCAAACACAAAAGAGTATATTAGAATTTTTCATCAGGGAAACACAAAATTACCATTATATTCTATAGCTTGACCCCACAAATGTTCAACTATCAAATGCTGTGAAGAAGGTGGAGTGACTACATTCACTGAAGAGCAGGAGGTGATTTAAAATGTGGATGCTTTGGAAATGTGTTTGGCAATTTATAAGCAAGTAAATGATATGTCATGCCTGTAATCCAACGATTTTACTCCCAATGCACTGAAAAGAAAATATAAGACTGAAAAGATTCTTGTATGAGAATGATCATAACAGCTTCACCCATAAGAGTAAAACAATAGAAGTAGCCATGACACCAAACAGTATGTTAATACAGTAATAAAATTAATTCATACAATGGAATACTATACGGCAATGTGCATAAAAGAGCTATCAGCATATATGCATATATGCATATATGTATGTGTTAAATTTTTATTTGTATATAATATACATGTATAATGGGTGGATCTAAAAGATGTCCAGAATGAAATAAACCAGATATCAGAAAATTAAATACAAAGTTATTCTGCAATATGAAGTTCTAGAAAGAGCAAAATAATTGAGGATTAAAAAACAAAAAAAAATTGAGGATTAATGATATTAAGTTAGTGACTATTTCTGGGATATAGATATTTTCTGGAAAGATGCTTAGAGGACTTAATTTGAGATCTATAGACTATCGGTTAAGTAGATGTGTGAATTTGTCGAAACTGGTCCAATTGTACATGCATTAAAATGTATCTCTATTGCTGAAAAGGATAATTTAGGGGTATGGCAGGAGAGGTTGGGGGTTAATGGCGAGCTGAAAATGTTGACTGCAAGAATGAAGGAAACGTTTCCAAACTCTATGTGGTAAGGATGTACAACTCTTCTTGATGTGATTGGATTATTGAATTATATACCTGAATTATTTCCCAATAAACTTTAAAAATAATCTTCCATTTTCTTTGAAAAATAATTGATTTGGTAATTTTACATTTAATTTTAGAAAATAATACAACAAAACAGATATTAAAGCTGTTAATTACATACTCTGTGAAATATTACCTGACCACATTGGCAAGGATTTCCTTTTCTGTCCTAATCTTATGGAGGCAATATAAATGAGGTTTGTTTTCATACAAGCCCAGAAGTCAAATAAGAGGATGAAGTTTTCATCTTAGAGGAAATATATTCACTAAGTATTATAAGTGACATTGCATAAAGCTATAGAATGATATGTTCCTGTTTTTAAATAAACATGTTTTCCCATCCTAAAGTTGGAGAACCTCATCAGGTATTCTGAATAACTTCTGAATAGCATCTCATCCTTTTCCTAGGGGGCTGGTAGAACACTTTGCAATATTAAAAGATTCATTTTCAGGCAGGAATCCCAACTTTAAAAATAGATTGCCAATTACAGCCTGAAAATAGAGGATAGGAAAGGAAAGTGATGGGGTGAGCATCTCACCCACCCTTCATGAATGCTTACATGCACAGTCTTCATTCAACAGGAGCTTGAGGAAAGCAGGTGCTCTTTTTAAAAATGATACCGTTAAGTTCACTTCTTCTCCAGCATTCCGAAGAACCTGAACCTAAATTTAAATAAATGACAAAAATTACCATTTGAATATTAACAAAATTTTATACAATTACAAAAATATTAAAAAGTTAATAACTTTTTCCACTTAGTGGCCAGCAATATTTTATGTAAGATCCTACCTCCCACCCCAATGCCATCTAGTCTGACTTATAGTGATCCTATCTAAGTTTTCTCAGGCCAAAAGTCTCTACAGAAAGAGGTAACTGTATCTTTTACCGCCAGAGCAGTTGGTGGGTTTGAACCCCAGTCATTACTCTTCAGTCCCATGTGCTCCCGGCAGCATCGCCAGGGATCCCTATCTGACCTATTGTGTGATGAAGTATAATACCTGCTAAGTTGTGTGCATCAATCATAACAGATAAAATTGTTAATATGCAAATGCAAGCTTTTAACAGGAAAATTAGGAATCCTTAAGAATTAAAGCACCGAGCAATCAAGGGGGGAATATAGTTTGCTATCATATATATAGAAGTATTCTGAAAGTCGAGCATCCAAGAAATGATTAGCAAAGCAAAGCAGATAAACTTCTAGTCTCAACTCGGTCACTGAGGCTCATTTCTCATTGCTGTGTTGCCTAAAAAATAACCAGTCCTTTGGGTTGTGGGTGGGGTGAGGAGTGGAGAAGGAGGAAGGCAAAGATAGTCAGAGATGACTTCTGAAAATGCTAGTTAGGAGCCATTGGAGAGGAGAACAGTAAAGTAACGGGGTGTCGCATATCTGATGTTCAATCAAAAAGAGGGAAACATCCTGCCCTTAATTTTCACGGCCTCCAATATAACCCAGATGCCATCCCATCTGCTTCTGGATAAAAAAAAAAATGTCTCACCCAGACACAGTAAATCTTATAGAAGCAGAAACTGCAAAGAAGAAAAATCAAAAGTGGACAACGGGCTGTGAGAGGCCGCTTCTTTCCATCACACCTGGGACTTATCTCCCCATGCAAACTATCTCCAAGATACCAGGTAGGGTATACTGCATGCCTCAAGGTGCACCCATACTCAAAATCTTCTCTTCCTCCACTTGTCTTCACAGTTCCCTTTCTAAGTGATCCACAGACTATGTGTAACCAGCGACCCTGACCAGCGAGCCCACCACAAAGAGTGTTAAGATTCCTATTCTTTTCCCTGGACTTGAGAAGTTCTCCCACATCGAGAATCCCACCCTAGTGAGAAACATCAAGAGAGGAAAGCTTATGCAAAAGGCAGGATTCCTAGCAGCACTCCCTGTGTTTCACAGCAGCGGACTTCCTTCAAAACCAGCACTACGTAAGTAATGTTTGGTCTCAAAGTCACTAAAATAGTATTATTTTTGGCCAAGGATTTGAAAAATTCTCTTTGCAGCAAATTTGTAACCAATTTATATTTATCATAATATCTCTTCTTGACTTTTCTGAGTTTCATCCAAAGT
>PVJH01037350.1:0-18017 GCA_004026705.1 Nesogale talazaci | reverse complement strand
AAATAGTTGGTAATGATATATCAGATAAAGGACAAATCTCAGAAATCTGGAGAAAATCCCCACACCTTAATAACAAACATACACATAAGCCAATAAAAAAGCCGCCAAAGACATCAATAGACAATTTGCTAAAGATGACATACATGTGGTTAATAATCATGTAAAGAAATGCTTGTGATCATTAGCGATAAAAGAAATATAAATTTACACTGATAGCAAAATGTTAAAAATAAATAAATGCTTGAGAGGATGTGGAGGATGTCAGCAGGCATCTGCTGCTGACGGGACTGCAGAATTGTACTGCCACTATGGAAAACAGCGTCGCACTTCTTTAAACAAACGCAAACCGGAATTCTACATGACCCTGTAGTCTCTTTACTAGATATATACTCCCATGAAATAAAGAACATGCGCAGATATACCCCCACCCACATTTATATAATCACAAAAGGATGGAAACAGCCAAAGACCCCCTCATGGAGAGGAATGAAAAAATCAACTGTGGTACATACACACAATGGAACAGTATGCATCTCTAAAAGACAATAATGAAACCTCAAACACCTGATGACGAGGACACATTTGGGAGACATAGGCTCGCAATGTTTGATCAAGAGCAAGGTAACTGAGAGGAATTACTGAAACCCAAATGAAGGCTGAATATGCTAGTGAGACAAAAGGAAAGTCAAGGACTGAGCCCCGGTGGTGTAGTGATTGTGTGCAGGACTGCGGCCCACAGGGTTGGCGGTTCATATCCAGCAGCAGCTCTCCAGAAGCAAGGCTGAGGAGCAAAGCTGGGCCTCCTACTCCCACCAAGGAACAGTGAGGCCCACAAAAAAAAGAGAAAAATCAAAGGAAATAGAGGAAAAAACTAGGAGGCAAAGGACATTTATACAGGTCTAAATACAGACATGTACATAGGTAAATATATTTATATATGCTGATGGGAAATAGATCTATGTACATATATTTATAGGTTCAGCATTAAGGTAGCAGATGGACATTGAGCCTCCACTCAAGTACTCCCTCAACACAAGAACACTTTGTTCTAATAATCCAGCATTCTGTGGTGCTCACCTTCCTGACAAGATTGCCAAAGGCAAAATGGGTGCATAAGCAAATGTGGGGAAGAAAGTTGATGGTGCCCAGCTATCAAAAGATACAGCATCTGGAGTCTTAAAGACATGAAGATAAACAAATGACCATCTAGCTGAGAAACAACAAATCCCACATGGAAGAAGCACACCGGCCTGTGTGATCATGAGGCGTCAATGAGGTCAAGTATCAGACATCAAAGACTCATTCACACTTAATGTGAATGAGGGGGAGTGTAGAGTGGAGACCCAAAATCCATCTGTAGACAATCGGACATCCCCTCACAAAAGGGACACAAGGAAAAGATGAGCCAGCCAGGATGCGGTATAGCACCAATGAAACATACAACCTTCCTCCCCCTCTCTATCATGACCCCAATTCTGGCTAGACCAGAGCATGTATACAGGTGCAAATAAGATCTGGAAACACAGGAAATGCAGGACATATAAGCCCCTGAGAGTATCCATACCCAGAGGGGCGGGGGAAGGTGGGGGCGAGGGGGGAACTGATACAATGAACTACCTATAGCCCCTTCTCAGGGGGATGGACAACAGAAAAGTGGATAAGAGGAGACATCGGTCAATGTAAGACATGAAAAAATCATAATCTATAAAATATTAAGAGTTCATGAAGGAGGATTGGGGAGGGAGGGGAAAAATGAGAAGCTGATACCAAGGGCTCAAGTAGAAAGCAAACGTTTTGAGGATGGCAGCAAATGTACAAATGTGCTTGACATGATGGGTGAATAGATGAATTGCGATGAGTTGTATGAGATCCCAATAAAATGTATTAAAATAAAATTTTTAAAAGAGGACAAAGTAGGGGTGGGGACTAAGAATGATGGTTTTCATACCAAAAGTAAGACTTTATATAAAGATTACAGTGTAGCCGGTGGGGCGGGGAGGGGGGTGGGCAGGGCCGGGGGAGAGACAAAATAACAGAGTAACATTTGGGAGGGGGTGCTACTGGGATACTGTCTCTGCTGTGACACAACAGACTTGGCAAGTATGTAAAGTATCTTTCTTTTTTTTTTTTTTTTTTTTTTTTTTTTTGTAAAGTATCTTTCTTTGTATGTTATGTCCTACAAAGAAAAGGAAGCAAATTTGGGGTTTTTTTTTGTTGTTGTTGTTTTGTTTTGTTTTTGAGGGAGAGGAGACACAGCCTCAAAGTTTCCAGTTTTCTTATGCTATACACTGGTCTGCGTCGTTCCAAAAGGAGGAAAAGTAAAATTAAAACTGACTTCAGTGGTTCTATGGCATATGAGCTAGTTTGTTTGTTGTTGTTGTTGTTGTTTAATGGAAAAACTGATAGGGAAGGCATTACTTTTTCTTAGATGCAAAATTGAGGCTGACAAAAATTTTTCTATGGTCCTGAGACCTGACTGCTGAACTGACCATCTTCCCAATACACAACCCAAAGCAAACCAACTCAGCACCCAACCCATCATCTGTCTTCTGGTCCACTGCAAGTCCTTCCAGTTCCATGGAGGACATAGTACTCCCTAGGACTGTCTTCCCTGTGATCTGTACAGAAGCAGATTACAGGTCTTCCTTCTGTGGCCTCAGTGTTGGGTGGGTCACATGCCCAAGCTTTTGCAGAAAAGGGCAAATCATTTGTTCTAGGACAAATGGGACCTTTGCCTTAGGGACCAATCGCTGCACAACGTGCTTTCACAACTCTTGAGAAGCATCACATTATGAACCAGGCTCTTGGGTATCCATCATTGGTCCTGGTATTTTTCCCTTGAGACTTTTTCCTTCACCCACTGCCATTGAGTGGATTCTGACTCACAGAGACCCTAGATAAGGATTCCTGAGGCTGTGTTTCTTTACAAAAGCTTGAACCTCCGAGTTTGCGGTTAACAGAAAGCTTTTAGATGCCCTAAGAACGCTACAAGTATCTAAAGACTATTTTCCCCCTTGCCTGAGATCCCTGTTGGTATCATAGTTATGCCTTGGGCTGTGATCGGTCAGATCAGTAGTTTGAAACCACCAGACAGTCCATGGAGCTACTCCCGTGAAGTTAATTTTGGAAACTCTTGGAGGCAGTTCTACCCTGTCCTATAGTCGGCATCCACTCAATGGCAGTTAGACACTGACTAAGAAAGGTCAAAAAATTAACTTGAATTATGGTACTGTAAAAGATTATTCAAAGTACCAAGAACTTCTGAAAGAACAAACATCTTGGAAGTAAAGATAGAATGGATCTTAGACAGCAAAGACAATAAGACTGTCTCATGTACTTTGGACATGTTTTAAGAGACCAGTCCCTGGAAAAAGGTGCAATGCTTGGTAAAGTGGAGGGGTGGTGTTAACAGAGGAAGACTTCAATGAGATGGATGGATGCAGAGGTGGTACAATGAACTCAAATAACTGTGAGGATGGTGGCGTTGAGTTCTGCTGTGCTATGAGTCGGAACGAACTTGATGGCATCTAGCAAGTCGATATCATCCTTTTTGCTTTCTCATAGGCCTCCATGCACATTATTTCCTCTTAATATGCTCATTTGTCTACAACCTTCCATAATCTTTTGATCAGTGGCTAACACAGCTTGATGCAGGAAGTATGGCAGCATCAGCAAAGAACACAGCAGTGCCATCTTCTCTACACAAGTTGATTTTTTTGGATGTAAAGAACCTCACCCCGGGCTGAGTCCCGGTGGCATAGTGGTTGTGCGCAGGACTGTGGCCCACTGGTTTGGAGGTTCAAATCCAGTAGCAGCTCTCCAGGAGCAAGGCTGGGCTCCTACTCCCACCACCAGGGCAGTGATGGCCCCCCCACCCCCCAAAAAAGACCTCACCCCTAGGACCAATTTCACTTTCTAAGATGGGTGGGGTTATTCTTCTTGCTATCAGGGTCTTTTTAAATTTATCATGCTACGAGATGAAGTTACTGCTCTTCTTACTCTCACCGCCCACCTAGATGGTGTTGTTTTTCATCAGGGTCACTGACAAAAATCATACATGGAGGGTTGGTCATCCATTATTCCATAAGGTGGCAATCAGGAACCTAATTCGTTTGGTCTTATTCTGTCCAACAGACTATGGTTGGACAGCCAAGTAAAATGGGAGTTGAGCCACATTTCAGAGGGAACTCCAGGTTGACATTACTAGCTTCAATATTTTCACAAAGGTCACGTCTCCAGCACTCTTCTCCATTTACCATTTAGGGTCACTGAGAGTAAGACATAGGCTATCCAACCCTCCCCTCCCAGCTGTATTTAAAAACCTACTACATCCCTAGTGCTGGTGGTATGTACTTGGGGAAATTACTTGGCATTTCCATGCTTCTTCCCCAGCTGAGGAACGATATAAAACCCAAACCCACACCATCAATTTTGACACAGAGATCCTATAGGAGACTTGCTCTTTGGGGCTTCCCAGGCCTGTCAGTCGTTATAGAAGCAGACCGCCTCACCTTTCTTCCAAAGAGCAGTTGATGACCTAGTAGTTAGCAGCCCAGCGCTTAGCCCACTGCACCACCAGGGCTGCTAGGAAATGTCAGTAGATGGTGAGAGTAATTCAACGAAGTATTTGTAAAGGAGGTGGGAGTTCCCAAGTTCTACTTCATTTGTCCACTTGCAGATAGCCCATAGAAAGGACGACTTCCTCGAGAAACGGACCCAATTTCCATTTTTCTTCTACTTTCTCCACTCTTTGGGTCCAGGAACCGGAACACAAACACACCCTTGACTTCATTCATCACAGGATGTGTCATGGAAAACATCTCCATGGCATCCTGCCCACTCATATACACCCCATCTCCCTTTCACATAGAACATGTGTGTGTTCCCATTCAAGGAAAAGGCAATTAACACATTAAACAGAAATGTACTCGCTGACACCGAGGGCTCAAATATAAAGTTAATTATTTCAAAAATGATGATAGCAACATATACAAAAATGTGCTTGATACAATTGATGTAAGGATTGTTATGAGCTGTAAGGGCACCCAATAAAATGTTTCTGTTTTTTTTTAATGTACTTAAGGAGTTTTATCTCTTATTAAGACAACCAGGCAGTTTCTCGATGTCGAAGTCGTTGAGTCCACATTAATTTTTCTTCTAATGCAGAACTTCAGAATTTAAACAAAACTCAATGTGGAAAATAAACATTACAGAAACTCATTTTGACATTCAAAAATGAAAGCGGTCAAGCTGTTTTCCAACTCAGAGAGGCTGTGGAGCTGGGGAGAGGGGTGTGGTGTGTGTTCAATTCCAGGGCGGACTCAGCACAAGTGACCTGGAGTACGGAGTCACTCACCTCGCACTCAGAGGGCAATGGGTCACCTCCGCTCCCCGGGTTCCCTTTCTCCACATCCCTCCCACCCTGTCCTCCACCCAAGAAACAAAACTAAAACATACTACAAAAACCTCCTTTTCACTGAACCATTTCACAATCTCCACTTGCAATGTTTAATTGGATTTTATTTCCCTCTGGGAAATTTATGGGTGCATGACCTTTATTGATGGTTTGATTTTTTTTTTGGGGGGGGGGTAGTTTGTTTTTTTTTTAAGATTCTAGGCTAGAAGGATAAGGAGATCCTCGATGCCTATGGGAATTTCCAGGTAGGGGAAGAGATTAAGCTATGTGGCACAGGTATGTCCTCCACAGAGCCCAAACCAACCCAACTGGATCCCTTCCCTGCCCTCTCACTATTTCATAAATAGATTTGGAAATGTGTTGAGAGATTGTAGGGGGTGGGGACACAGAAGGATCCAAATGGGGAAAAGGAAAAGTAATGACTGTTAATAGCCTGCTTCATGGGTCCTCTTTCACACACAGGCCACCCACCTCACAGGCCGACTCCCTTCTCTAAGCCCCTCCCTGCTCCCTCAGGCTTGGGAGTCCCATTTCCTGTGGCATTAGACATGAGGCATTAGACAGCCACCAGGGTTGGGCAGGAGGGGGAGGGTAGGCACTTTCTCTTCTTGAGAAACAGGGCAAGCAGAGTCCCCGAAAGAACTTAGCATCCTGGGTTTCACCTGGGTTCCCACCTCCAGTCAGGGAAGGCCTGGCCAGCAGAGGATGCGGAGGCTCTGCCCTGAAATCAGACCTGAGGAGGTAGGTCAGGGAGCTGGGACGAGGCCACGAGGCATTTTCTGGTTTGTACAAAGAAGGAAAGCCGTACACAATTCAAAGAACTCAGTTCCCCTCCCCGCCTCAACAAGAATCTTGGACAAATCGTTTTTTATTTCCAGGGACATCCAGACGCACACAACCAGTCTTCTCAATGGGCTAAGCAGCCTTCCCACACACGCGACCCACACACAGCTAAGGCCACACACGCTCACACGCATTCCCACAGCCCCACAGACAGTCTCTCGCGGGTCTGACCCAATCGTTTTAGGCAGGGGGAGGCCTGGGCTTCCAGCTTCAGCTTTGCTTTGCTTTCTTTTGACCAGTCGTTTCCAAGCGCTGCCACTTCATCTTCCCTGACAGTTCACTTCGCATTCCAATCACAGTTCTAGCTTGCCCTGCAGACACGCTCTGTGGTCAGTCTGTCTGTGGTCAGGAGGAGGGCGGTGCAGGAAGATCCCGTGGCACTTCCCAGGAGAAGACAGAAGAGAGTGGGCTCCGGAGGCAGAGGTGGGGAAGACTGGACGCTGCCATCACCAGACCACCCATCAGCACCTCCTATCTCCCACCTCCACTCCAGAGCTGCTCAGTGCCGGAGAAGAGAGCTTAGAAACAAGGCTCGAGCCCCTTATTCAAAGCCGACAGCACTCCAAGGAGACTGTGACCGCAGCGTATGTCTGCCTTCCGGCCACACTCTTCCTACCTACGGAGAAGGGCCAGCACCGAGCAGCCATCACTCGCGACGCTGGCCTGACTCCACGTGAAGTTGGGGCTGAAAGCTTGACACAGTTCCAGACCCCTCCGCACGGGCAGGGAAGAAGGGTGGGGTGGGAGTGTAGGCTGCAAAGGCCCAGAGCTGACAGTATTTAAAAAAAAAACAAAAACCTACAAACAAAGGTAACAGTGGGACTCCTGAAGGGGACTAGAGGACAAACAAAGGCATCCTGTGAAACCAGGACCAGGGCCAGGGCCTGGTAGCACCTGAGGAAGGCAAGCACAGAGGACGGACGGGAGATGAGCTGGGCCAGGGTCACACCAGGAATGAAGAGGTCTGTCGGAATTCCCCCTGTGGAGATAAAGCTTCCAGTAAATTTCCCTAGGTCTGGCTGGTAATCCCCGATGTAAACACAGGGAAGAAAGAGAAGGCCTTCCCTCCCCAGACATGCATACTTACCTCACTTCGAGCAGTGGGCTGGCTATAAATCACCTTCTTACCCCCGGTCCTGCAGACAAGAGAAAGACAGAGATATGCTCAGTCCCTAAACCCTTCTATTAACCTCAAAGTGCCAAATTTACAAGCCAGCACCAAGAGCTTTATTGAAGAGCAGGGATGTGGGGGCAGATGCAGGGAGACCCAGATGTCCTCCCCACAAGCTGGTTGCCGTCCACCTCTAAAAGCTTCCCTGGGGCCCATTTTTGCCCCCCAGTGCAGCAGAGCGGTTATGCGTGGGGCTGCTGACTGCAAGGTCTGCAGGTCAAGACCACCAGGCACTCCAAGGGAGAAAGACAAGGCTTCTACTCCCCGAAGAGTCTCAGAAACCCACGGGGTAACTCGTTCTTCTCTGCCCCACAAGGCTACTGTGAGTCCCTATCAACTCAAGAGCAAGAAGTTTGGTTTCTGATTTGGGGCCCTTTTAGCTTCAAACCACACAGATCCATGCTGTCAATGTCCGCGAGCCCGGCACGGCACCTCACTCACCCTTTCTTTGCCCCTGAAAGAGAAGAAATGGGATGGTGACATCAGTATGATGGCAGACAAGATGCAGGAAGGTGAGGGCTAGGAACGCATGTAGAACTTAAGGTATAGTAGAGGGGTGCATGGTCTTCCCAGAGGAAACTCTACAACACATGGAGGCAGGATCTGTACCAAAATTCAAACCAGACCCATGAGCCATGTTCTGGAATGCCAACAAACAATGGAAAGGTGAGCCTTGGAGGGCAAATACTTACTCTCAAAGTAGCCGTGCCTGTGGGCAAACCAGATGCCAAAAATCAGGACCCCAAGGAGAATCAGCGTCACAAGAACACCCGCCACAATGGCCCCCACATTCAGCTCCGCTGTGAGACACAAACAGAGGTCAGGCACCTGAATATCTGAGCGCTCATTCACAGTACTGACACCACCCACTACCAGGATGAAAGACCAAACCCATCTCCCACTTTACCCTGCCCCGGGCCTGAGACCAAGACCCTCCCCACACCCTCACTTACCAGCTTCCATGCGTACCACTTCAGACTTCACTGATAACCCAACCTCATTATGTGCCTGACAAGAATATGCTGCAGAATCAAAGGCTGACACGGGATCAAAGATCTGGAGGGTAAACACAAATGGAAGGGGTGGATGGGTGGAGAGTTGGGGAGCAATCAATGAAGGCTGGTGGGGGACAGCAGCATTAGAACAGATGGTGATAATGTAGATACCACTCTTCTTTTTTGGAGGGCAGGGCATCACTGCCCCCTGGTAGTGGGAGTAGGAGGCCCAGCCTTGCTCCTGGAGAGCTGCTACTGGATTTGAACTGCCAACACAGTGGGCCGCAGTCCAGCGCACAACCACTATGACACCAGGCCTCAGCCCGATACCACTCTTTTTTTTTTTTTTTTTTTTTAGGCATCACTGCCCTCAGGTGGTGGGAGTAGGAGGCCCAGCCTTTGCTTCTGGGAACCGGAATTGAACCTCCAACCCAGTGGGTCGCAGTCCCGCGCACAACCACTATGCCAACGAGGCTCAGCCCTGATATCACTCTTCTTAAAAGACATTTTAACTATGGAAATGTATGAGATATGAAGAGTATATCAAGAAAATGGCTGGGAAAAAAAAAATCAAAGAAGCCAAACTTGACCTACGGTTACCATGGGTGAAGGAGAGTTTTGGCTTTGCTTTGGGGAACTGGGTTCACTTAATGGTGGTGGAACAACTTGGAGAGGGATAGGAGTGATGGTTGTACAGCACGAAGGGTATAGTCAGTGCACTGAATCATACATGTAGGAGTTGACTGAATGGCTTGTTGGGTGTGTTGTTTACTTGGTTTTTTTTGTCAAAATTGAAAAAAATTACATGAATAATAATGAGCACAGGGGAAGAGAAAATGTTCTAAAATGGATTGTGGGGGAAGTTGTACAGCTCTTCTTGATAGGGCTAGACTATTGAATTGCATGATCTGTAGATGAAGTGCCAACAAAACTGTTAAAAGAAAAAGTAAACAAATGGACCCCCCTGCTTGAAGATGCCACACACTTATCTTTTGTGACTCCTGACACTCCACCCCACCCCAACTCCAAGTTCATCTTGGGTGCTGCTCTTCCTCTCACTTTTATGAATCCTCCGACCCAGTGGTTCTCAACCTTCCTAATGCCGCAACCCTTTAATACAGTTCCTCGTGTTGTGTGAACACCATCACCCCCCACCAACCATAAAATTATTTTCGTTGCTACTTCAAAAACTGTCATTTTGACTGAGCCCTGGTGGTTTAGTGGTAGTTTGCAGGACTGCGACCCATAGGGTTGACAGTTGAAATCCAGCAGCAAGGCTGGGCTTGCTACTCCCACCAGGACAGTGACGCCACAAAAAAAAAAAAAAAAAAAAAAACTGTCATTTTGCTACTGATATGAATCGGGAGACCCTTGTAAAAGGAAAGGGTCATTTGAACCCCAAAGGGATCGTGACCCCCAGGTTGAGAACCGCTGCTCTAACCGCACCACCGCCACCCCACCTTTCAGCCCGTCTCCTGCATACCAGCTCTCCCGTCTTTGGAAGCAGGGTATAAGATGAGTTGCTGAAGGCACGGTTGTTCTTGGGCTCCAAAGGCATCATGACCCCATTCTTGAACCAGGTGTATTCGGAGGGAGGGGAGCCATCTTTCTCTGAGCAGGTCAGCACTACCCGGTTCCCAATGGTGACAGAAGAGGGAATGTTGACCTTAGGCTTGGATGGAGGCACTGGGGAGTGAGAGATGCTGAACGTCAGTCAGGAAGGCCTAGAGTCTCAGTAACCAACTCAGATGACACCATCCTCACCCCCACCCCACCCCGCCCCCTCCCATCACCATCAGCCTCCTTCCTGACCCACCCTATGTTTCCACCTACGCCAGGACTCAGCAGCAGCACTGTGGCTCTAAACACACCACCCGCAGACTAACCCTCCCCATCAGGAGCTCCAGAGCCTGCTGGGCACCAATGGAAATGACGGGGTCCAGAGCCACACCAAAGACCCGTGGCACATACCAAGCACAATGAGCTGCACGGTGACCTCCCCGTAGTTGTTGCCGCCCTCCTCAGAGACCATACACGTATACATCCCATTGTCTTTCCGAGTCACAGAATGGATGGTGATGTCATTCGGTGAGAAGGTAACTCGGCCCTCATAGGAAGCTGTCAAGGCAGAGGGAGCAGGAAAGCGACCGCGTAAGTTGGAAAGCGTAAGGAAAGGTGTCGGTGAAGGTGACCCCCAGGGTATACGGGGTGTTCCATCTTCTCCTAAGAAGGCCATGGGAAAGGCCATGGGCACTTGAGCCCAGGCTGTGCCCCCCCCCACCCCACCCACCCTCCGCCCCAAGATCCCAGCCTCCACCTTGATCTCATCAAAACCCAGACAGCCAGGAAGCGGGTGGAGCGACTCACCTGTGATCTTGTTGTTATAGCAAACAAGGCTGGTGATGTCACCTTGGACAAATTTCCACTCCACGCGGGGACTGGCGAAGCCCGAGTAGATGCAAGTCAGCGTGGCGGCTGCCAACGGGACCAGTGTGAGCAGAGAGAGGTGCAGACAAACAGACAAGGGGGCAGCCCCAAACCACAGGCAGGCTGGATAGTCTCCAGACTCCAAAGGGGTTGGCACCTGCCCACCCTCATGCCCACCCCCCACTTCCACAGCCCCGCTCAACTTACGTTGGTTCTCAGGGACTTTGACGACCGACCCAGAAGTGTAGACAGTGCCCTTGCTTGACACCAGGGGACCTGTGAAGGAAAAGGGTGGGCAGGTCAAGAGGGACCAGAAGAGTGCATGGAGAAGGAAGGGCAGAGTCACGTGTCAGGGAGCTGGAGGCCAGCCCTTCCCTGGATTTCTCCAGGCTGAGATCCAAGTCCCTTCTCGGCTCACGCCCTCTCACCATTACCCCAAAAAGCTGCCTAAAATGTTTTCTGCAGGTCAGTACTGCACTTTCAGAACTGAACGGCTTCTTTCACAAATACGGTCTCTTCCATTACTAAATGCTCTCTCTCCGGTCCCCAGGAACCTAATGAGACTCCTACTAATCCCGGGCAACTTCCACAATGGCACCTCGGGATTGAAAGCAAGCTTCTCAACAAAAGACGGCAGCTCTTCGTTGTGCAGCAGATTTACTGTGAGCGAGCGCCACGTCATTTGAACTCTTGCCCGCTGCTGTCAAGAGCATGGATTGTGGAGCCAAGCAAGACTGAATCCTTCACGATGTCAACCTTTCCTCCTTTTATCGCGCATCGGTCCAGCGATGGCGATTTGGGTGTGTGGTGGAATACAAGTTACCATAGGGTCCAGCAATTCTACTCCTCGGTACACACACACACACACACACACACACACACACACACACACACCCCGAGAGAAAGGAACACAGAGGGAGGGCTGCAGAAAGCCTTGACCATGCCTGGGGAGAAGGTGGTGTCCCGAAACGATCATTCTACCCCAGCCCACAGACACACCCAGGGAACAGCGAATCGCTCTGCGGGTTCTGGACCAGGAGCCGAGGCAAGTGGCAAGGGAACTGCCAACAGGGAAAAGCACCAACGAGCCGGAGAGCGGCACGGGATCAGAAAGTCACTCCTCCACGTGGTGTCTCAGCTGTCGCTCAGCCACACCGGCTGCGGTGAGTGAAAGATAATGGTTCTTCAGGAGGGGTCCACTGCTCTCAGTGCCACAGCTCCTGCCTGTACAAAGAGACAGACCAACTATAAGCCCGGTCTTTCTCCCCAGGAGCTGCCAAGCAAAACTAATAGCAAAACTTAAACCGAAAAACTCTACAAAACCCTGCAGCTCCTCAACTTGGTATATATCCTAGAAAACCATGACCTGGATATATACATGTCCATGGTCACTGCAGCACTATTCACAATAGCAAAAAGATGGAAAAAACCCACAAGTCCATCAATGGGAGAGTGGACATAAAAAAAAACAACATGGTACATACAGCAATGAAAGAACCAGGAATCTGCTTCCAAAACCACAAGGCAGACCCAAAAATGATAAAACAGCCTTGCCCTTCAGAGAGAGACCTGGGAACCACACAAGAGAAGAGAAAAGTAAGAAAAATGAGCGAGAGGAAAACTAACCTAAAAAGCAACTGAAAAAGGAGGAAAAGATACCAAAAGGAAGAAGATAACAGAAGGAAAGCAAGAAGTAGAAATGAAATGGAAAAATTTACCGAAACAGGGGTTGCATCAACCTGATTCTGAAGAAAGAGAAGATGAAGCTGGTGAGAAGGAAGGGTGGACAGAACTTTCAGACTGCTCAAGGAGGAACATGCAGAAAGGGCAGCATGGGAAGGAAGCGACAGACAGGAAAGGCAAGCAAGAGAAGCAAATGTAGACTGAGCACCAAACATGTAGCCTAAACTTAAACTTAGCCCCCGAGCGTGTATGTGGACAAATTGTCTATGCTCATATGTAAGAGTCTGGGAGACAGACTGGTGTGGAGAGACCTTCTCCTTTGTAGGTGGGAGATGAATCCCAGTCACATTCCCCCAATCAGTTACCGCCCCAATTCCACGAGTAATAATGCCAATTGTAGGTGCTGCTTGCAAGCACCCAGGTGCTATTAGGAGCTTGAAGATGAACTGCTTGAAGGCGATTTGCCTGAAGGTTGTCTACCACCACGAGCAATCAGACCACGCCAACCTAAGTAGGGCCCACTCCCTTCTGATAAAGAATCATAAACTGCTCTCCTGGAGAAGAGCGCAGAGAGACCTAAGGTCAAGCCAGCTCGGAGCCCACCAAGGTTAAGATGCCATCATCGCTGTAGAACCTGCCCATTCGGTTACATGTTTCTTCCTGTTACATGTATTCCCCTAGTACATTCCTTCCTGTTACATATGTGTATAATGGGGATTGCATGTCAGAGGTTGTACATGCCTATCAGAGAATCCATTCATTCCCTCTCTCTCCTGATCCTGCCGTCAGAAGAGGTGAGGCCTTGCATGCTTGTCTGAGTTCTCTTTAATTTACCCTTCAATGGGCGCATTGGCTTGTGGAGGCTGGTCCCCCCACCCCCGACGCATTGCACTGAACTTCCCCCTCCCACTTGGTGGGAGAATGTGCCAGACTCTAAATTGAGGACTTCATTATTAATGCCATTATTACTGTTAGGCTTTTGTTAGAATTACTGAGGTCATTAACAAACTTAAGAACGAAGTTTTGTGTATTTGAAAACTATAAACAGCTCAGCTGAAAGTAGTGGTTATGCACACCATTTAATGTATAAAATATAAACCTACATTTTGTTTTGAAGTTAAGTGTTAAACTTGGGGTAGATGGGCACTGCCTTGGTTAATTCTTTAGAATTTTAATTTTTTTTTCTTTTTTCATTCTGAGATATTTAGCAGTAAACATAAGGGAAAAAAAAGAAACTAACCAAAAAATTTTTTTTAATTTTTTTCCTAACCAAAATTTTTTAAATTTCTTCTTTTTTGTTTGTTTGTTTGTTTGTTTTGGGGGGGCATCCCTGCTCTCCGGTGGTGGAAGAAGGAGGCCCAGCCCCACTGCTGGAATTGAACCTCCGTCCCAGTGGGCCGCAGTCCCGCGTACAACCACTCCGCCACCGGGGCTCAGCCCAATTTCTTCTTTTACAATAAAGAATGAGCCAGGACTCTGTGAAATCATCAGGATCCTCCCTCATCCATCTGATGAGAAACCTAGATGACATTGTGCTGAGTGAAATCAGTCACAAAAGGAAATGAGATCCTACTGTTAAAAAAAAAAAAAAAAAAAAGCTTTTTTTCAGGAAAAGAAAACAGGCAGGAGGGGAAAGGAGGGTAAATTACTGGCTGGAGGGTAGACCAGTGTACTTAGGGTAAGAGAAAGAGGAAGGAGAATTGAATTGATGGAGGCTGGAGAAGATACTATGAGGCTGGTGTGAGTTAAGGCCACAGAGGCCAATACTGCTGTATATATAATCCTGCAGCAACCATGAGCTCCAAGCACTTGTACAGATAAACGTGCCCGGAATGAACAGATGTGGGGAGGAAGTGGTAGCATACCCGAAAATACAGACAGGTTTGACAAAGGATTTGTACATGAGTATAAGAGCCCTAGGAGTGGTGTGGATCAGACATCAGGCTAAACCCACAAAGCTGACAGTTCAAACCCACCCGCTGCTCTGAGGAAGAAGACATATGTGGCTGTTTGCTCCCCAAAAGATCTGGGCCCTCAGGCACCCCGAATAAGGTCACTATGTGTCAGAATCAACTCGATGGCAATTGGTTTGGTTTGGATTTTTTACTGAAAGGATGGGGGGGGGGGGGGTGATGGATTCCACACAAATAGTAACCAAAGAAAGAGCTGGAAACATCAGAAAGTAAAGTTTTAATTAAAAATCTGTGAGGACTAAAGATGGACTTTACATCGTGGCCAAGGGATCATTAATCAATAATTTAATCATCATAAGTACATAAGTGTTGGGCATATGCACCCAACATTAAGGCATTTCACACATAAAACAGACATAGAATATAAAAATATATAGGGCTGAGCCCCGGTGGCCTAGTGGTTTAGTGTGGGACTGCGGCACATTAGCTTGGCAGTTCAAATCAAACAGCAGCTCCAAGAGTAAGGCTGGGCCTCCCACTCCCACCAAAGGGCAATGATGCCAAAAAAAAAAAAAAAAAAGAATGTAAAAATATATTTTGTAATTGGATGAAGGTTTACAACAGATCATTAGCCTTACATTCTATTCATGTATTTTATTTAAGCTTATTCACTGTAACATTTATCCCACTTCCTCCCTATGCTTATTCACATTCTCCCTTCTGAATCTTGTCCGTGGGTTTATGGGTTGATTACTCAAAGGTGTGCGTACCTCAGTAGTAGTATTACTCCCCCTAGCCCTATAATGGCGAGTGCATCGTTTCCGTTAACATTTAATTAAGTACATTTAATTACATGACATTTAATTAAAATGTATCTGGTACCTACATTATATTTATATTTTTAATATTTTAGTTGTTTTACATATATTGATAACTATGAAAGTAAAAAATAAAAGCAAAAAAAATTCCCCTGAAATTAAAAATTCTGGCCTTATAGGGTTAAAACATAGAAATGACGGGACAAATAGTATTACAATAATGGTTAAAGGTGGGCTGAGCCCTGGTGGCGTAGTGGTTGTGCGCAGGACTGCGGCCCACTGGGACGGAGGTTCAAGTCCAGCAGTGGGGCTGGGCCTCCTACTCCCACCACCGGAGAGCAGTGATGCCCACAAAAAAACAAAAAAACAAAACAAAACAAAATAATGGTTAAAGGTGTCAATATATCACTTTCAGTACCAGAGAGAGAAGAACATCTATCTACAAAGATCAATAAAGAACAGAGGGCTTGAATGGCACTACCAATCAACTAGGCTTAACGGGCATCTTTAGACTACACCACTCTAAAACAACAAAATATACATTCTACTCCAGGGCACAGTAATCATTATCCAAGATAGAGCATATTTTATACCATACAATAAATCTTGTAAATTTCAGAGAATTGCAAAGCATTTCCTCTGGCCACAAAGAAGAAAGAAAACCTGGCACGAACAACAACAACAAAAACTCACTACCAGGGCTGAGCCCCGGGGGCCTAGTGGTTGAGTGTGGGACTGCGGCTCACTGGCTTGATTCAAATCCAGGAACAGCTCTCCAGGAGCAAGACTGGACCTCCCACTCCCACCAGAGGGCAGTGATGCCCGCCGCCCCCCCCAAAAAAAAACTCACTACCACAGAGTCAATGTGACTTAGAGTGACCCTAAAGGACAGACTAGAACTGCCTCAGTGGGTAAGTCTTTACGGGAATAAAGAGCCCCATCTTTCTCCCATGGTATAGTTGCCCATGATTTTGAACTTCTGGCCTCCTGGTTAGCAGTTCAACATGTAAGCCACGGTGCCCCCAGCTCTGCATGAAATCAGCAATAAAGGAAGGAATCAATAGCAGAAGGGGAAGAAAAAGCCCTGGGAAATACACGAAACCAAACTCACTGCCACTGAGTCACTGCCTACTCCCCTCGATCCTTGGGGACAGCATAGAACTGTCCCCGTGGGCTTCTGAAACTCTTTATGTGGGGGTAGAAAGCCCCACCATTTCTCCCTGGGAAATACACAAGCATATGACACTAATAATAATCAATGGGTCAAAGGAAAGAATTTAAGAGAGAAATCACAAACTTCTTAAAGGAGATAAAAACAAAAACACAGCACAACAAATTGTATTGGGCCGAGTGAAGGCCATATGCAGAGGGAAATTTACAATAAATGCTTACATCTTAAAATAGGGAAAAGTATCTCTAATAGCCCAACTCAAAACTCCAGGGAATAAAAAGAGAAGGGCAAAATAAGCCTACACCGACCGAAGAAAGGAAATATTAGATCAAGGCCAAAGTAAGAAAAACCGAAAACTAAGTCAATAAAAGCATAAATTGGTTCTCTGAAACAGACCAATATACTCAGCAAACCTTTTGCTAAAACTGGCAAAGACACAAAGAACCAAAAGAAAGAGAAAAAGAGGACATGACAATTGACCCAATAAAGTCAATTATGATAGGTCATTATGAACAACTATATGGCAACAAACTGAATCACCTACATGAAGTGGACAAATTCTTAGAAGCACACAGTCTACACAAAACAACTCAAGAGGGAACCAGAAAGTGTCAATAGACCCATAACAAGTGAAGAGACCAAATCAGTAATCAGAAACCTCCACGTCCCCAGCTAGCAGGCTTCACTGGGGAATTTTCCCAGATAGAAAAGAATTGACATCAATACTGTTTAAATTTCTCCAAAAGATAAGAGAATACTCCTTTATTCAGTCTATGAAGCGAACTTGACTCTGAAAACAAAATCAAACAAAATCACAAGAAAATAAAACCATAGGCCAATGTCCCATATGAATACAGACGTAAAAACTCTTCAACAAAATACCAGCAAGCAGAACTCAACAGCATATTACAAGAGTCATACACTATGACAGTCTAACTGGGAGAAAGGCCAAGAATCCAGGATGGTTCAACATCAATAGAACAAAGGGAAAAATCGAAATGATAATCTCTAAGTGCCAAAAAAAAAAAAAAGCTTCTAACATCCCCTTCATGGTGATAACGTGAAAAACTAGAACAGAATTTACAGACCTTAGTAGGATTTACTACACAAATGCAAAAAAGTCAGCATCCAACACTATACTTAATGGAAAAAGATGGAGAATTTCCCATTTGAAATTGAGAGCAAGACAAGACAGCCTGCTCTCACCACATCTATTCAATACCGCATTAAAAGTCCTGGTCAGAGCAATGAAATGGGAACAAAGGTATCCACATTAGAAAAGTAAAATGATGTTTATTCACAGATGACGTTGTAAGAAAAAGTCTAATAGAGAATTTTTTTACCCTTTGGAAAAGAAAAGGCAACAGGCTTGCCTCGCCCCTGTACTTCCTCATTCCTAGAAAATACCCAAGCGCAGACTTCCTCCTTTACGAAGGACCCAGATCTGCAATAGACATCCCTGCTTATTCCATTTCTGTGGCCTTACTCTGCAGGGAAAGCATGAAAACTACCCCCATCCAAGAACATTCGGACCCCAGATTTTCCAGAATGCTAGCTCCTCTGGGTCACCAAGCTAATAC
>PVJH01037349.1:0-17993 GCA_004026705.1 Nesogale talazaci | reverse complement strand
TTCTTCCTCCCTTCTTTTCTTTGTCCCTGTGGGTGTGGGATGCTGGTACCTCCCCCACCTTGTTCTCTGCCACACCCACTACTAGAGATGGAGTCCATTTGACTCAAGTTGCGTCCGACTCTATAGCTCTCTCTTCTTGCATCCTTTCATGTGTCCACATTGTCTTCATGGTTGGGTGTTTCATGGTAGGAACTGCTCACCCACTCCGGTTTCTGTGGAGACAAGACCCATACTCCCTCTCTGGGTGGATTAGTGCCCCATTCCCTCAGTTATCCTATCACTTTTGAACTCCTTTTTTACTCCCCTCCCCACCCCCATCCTTCCCCCATTACTGTGTTGCATCCAACATGAATATCCTTGGGTTTGGTCCTCCCTCCTCCCCTTGCCCTATCCCTAGTGGAATTGTTTTTGTCCTTTCTCCATTGACTACCACATTGGCTGTTGGGTTTTCATATATAGCTTGCATAAAATTGAGGAATTTTCCTTTTATTCCTATATTCTTGAGTAACTTAAACAAGACTGGGTGTTTGTCGTTGTTGAATGCTTTTTCTGTATCTACCAATAGTGTCATGGGGTTCTTATAATTTTTCTCAAAAGAAAGGGAAAAAGTGAAGAAGATAAACATAAATACAGAGATACCTGAGAATCATGCCATGCCTGTGAAGCACTCTCACAGGGGGCAGGTTGTAGCTCTCCCCACTGGGTGTGTGGAGTGGCCATAAGCAGAGGGTAGGGGTCTGGAAACCAGCATCAGCGTGTGGAAGGAAAGAGAGGGAGAGGAGAGAAATAGAAAAGCAGAGAGAACAGAAAAATGAGAGAGAGAGAGAGAGAGAGAGAGAGAGAGAGAGAGAGAGAGAGAGAGAAGAGAAAAACAAAACTGTTTTTCACTAAGTTTGCTCACTAAGATTGACTGTGCTGGAAAAGAGAGAAGAAAAAGGGAAGGAAAAAGCAAAGAATAACTGATGTCTGATTGCCTGAATGTTGGGTCAGAGGGGTTTAAACCCTGCCTCTAGATGGCAGGTTGGTGAGGCCAGTGGTGTTCGGAGGAATTGCCCTACTTGGCAAGACCACCTTAGAGATTCAATGGAGGTTTCCTCAGTGGTGCAGAGTGCTGTAGAGAGCTGTCACAGCTGCCCTGTGTGGTGTGCAGCCCTCTCACAGAGGGAAGGCTGGAGATCCCCCTGCTCTTCAGATTGAATTGTCCTAGGTGAAAGGGAGTGGACCAGAATCCAGCAGTGGCATATGATATGAAAGAGAGGAAGAGAAGAGGAAAAAGAGATAAAAAAGAAGAAAAAGGAGAAAAAAGAGAAAAAGACAAAACAAAACTGGCTATGTTGAAACTGACTGCATTGGGGAATATAGATAGGTGAAAGAAGAAAAAGAGTAAGAAGTAAGGAGATAACTGAGGCTTGACTTCCTGATGGTTGGGCTGGAGGAGTACCCACACTGCCTCAAAGTAGTGCGGTGCTGTGCCTACTTGGTGTAGGGTTCCAGAGAAGTTGGGCAGGATTACCCTTGAAGACAAGATCACAGCAGAGCCGAAGCGGTGGTTCCTACACGGTGGTTCCTACAGCAGTATTGAGTGCTATAGCTTCTGTGTTCTGCATGCATCACCACAGAGGGGTGGGTAGAGGGGGAATTGGTGTTCCCTTAGCCCCTGTAGGGTCACAAGATAGGAAGGACCTCCCCAGCTGTGTGTAGAATCACTGAGAGGGGAGCTGGGCTTATTGTCCTTGCTAGACTGCTGATATCCTAAAAACTAAGAGAATTGTTGTTTCTTTCACCTCCTGGCCAGAGAGAATAGAATTAAATTAAATTGGCTCCCTGCCTCTGGGCTCTGGCTCTGTGCTCAGTGAAAAACTGAAACTCGATCTAGAGGATCTTTGTTATGTTAAAGCCTCCAGGCACCCTAGCTAACTTCTGGCATTCCTTAGCTTGGGCTCCCTTATGATGCCAATGTATGTTCAGGGGCCCCTTCTATTTGTTGCCTTGTAGTTGAACAATGTATCTGGGATTTGCCATTTTTTTACCAAAAAAAATATTTTTTCTCTTTTTTATATTGGACTTATGTGGTGTCCTAATCTGGCCGCTGTCATGCTGACTCCCAGAAGGGTAGACCCAGCTGATCAGGGTGGCTATTTTCTTCTCAGGCAACTGGAGCTGAATTCATCCCCTGGACTATGACTATCCACTTATATTTTGCCACACCATGACCTAACTCAGGAAAATTCCTGCTTTTACTTTTGCTCCAATTCCACAGCTACTCACCAACCCCACTCCCAAGTCTATGAGCTCAAGGCAGCTAACAGCACTGGGACTCTGGTGTGGGGTCCTGTGATTAGGTTTCAGAGGTTCTCCATGTGTCTGTGATTATGTGCCCTTTAGGGCATCAGCCTGGACAAATCACTGCTCATTGTGAAAGTAGGGCACAGGTAGCTCTTCGGCTGGAGCCCACAAGCCCAGTACACAGAACCTAGAGTGATGTAGTGTGATCTTGGTTTGCTTTGTGAGGTTAAAATCACAAAAAGCGGGGTTCAGCACAGGTTCTAGAACCCTAGCCCTAATTGCAGGACTTTACCTCCCAGTCTCCTTCACCTTACCTCCCAATATTCCAGTCTGCCAGTAGGAAATTTGGGCAGGTAAGTCTTAACTAGATGCCATCTAATTCCATCTCCTTCCATGAACTTTTCAATAACTCTTCTTGAATATGTGTAGCTACTGCCCTTGAGTTCATTCCAGCACATAGTAACTGCCTATGGACCAGAGTCATCTCTAGGCCAAAGTAGAGTTGCCTTCTAGGCTTGACAAGGCTGGAATCTCTATAGAAGCAGTCTAGCACAGCTTTTCCTCACAACGCATCTGAGCGTCTGGTTAGCAGTTGATGGTGGAATATATATATATATATATATATATATATATAATATATATTACATATATATTTCAAAAAGCTTGTGGAAATTCTTCACTATATATCAATTCTATTTTCCACAAACGTTTTAAAGCCCCTTCATGTATCTGTATTGTGATTGACAAATGACAACATTTTTAAAAGAGCCAACACTAGTTGCAAATATATAAGAAATCTTCTTATCAGAGTTGACCACAATACTTGCACATATGGGATGAGAAGTCCATGTTTATTCCTTTGGTTTGTTCTTTCAAGTGGTACTTTTATTTTGGGAAGTGTAAATTAACAACATTCTAGCTGAATAGTCTGTCTTTTAGATGGTTTCTCCATTATCATCTAGTGTGTGCTGTAGTTGAAGGATTTATGGCATTCAATTTGCATAGCACAGTTCCATTCCACTGTAGCATATGTATTTTCCAGTTCGTTGACTTTTTCTTTCCCTGAAAGCTATCAAAGTCCAAATCTTTTGTGTCCAGGAACCTAGTTACTCACTGGATCCTGAAGCAGAAAATGCTTCACTACTAGCAAAACATAAATGGAGATTCTTTATTTCAGAAAACTAAGTGAGAAAATTCATTGCATTCTGCAGTGTACTTTCTTTTCAACCACAAAGATAATTGACATGTTTGCCATTCACTCAAATGTTTGAAAACTGATATTTGTTATCAAGTTTCAAACATTTAAGCCAACAGGCTTATAAACTACATGAAGTTTATGAACTGCACTCTGCTCCACCATGCATTGTGACTAGTATCTATTAGAAGTCGGCATTGAAATATATTTATTATAATTGAATATATTGATTGACTGGAGGTTAGTTATTTGCCACTGTTACCATTAGAAATTATAATTAATTTGTTACTGAAAATATGTTGAACGTGATTCATTGTTTTGTGATTCAGAACATACTCCACTCCATAGTGCTTCAGATTATTGTGACATCTGAAGGGCCAGTTAATTGGACTTTCCAATCCATAACATTGAATCCTGGTGAGCTACTTATTGAATTGCAAACTGAAAGGTCAGCATTTCAAAGCCACAAGTCACTCTGTAGGACAAAGATGAGGTTGCCTGCTCCTGTGAAGATTTAAAGTCTGAGAAACCCAAAGAGGCTGTTCAACCCTATCTTATAAGGTCTCTATGAGTTGAAATACACTCAGAGGCAGTAAATTTGGTGTTTTAAAAAGCATGGACATGCTATCAGTACCTTTCTGTATTTGTAATTTTTAACCAAAAATTACCAGAGAAAAAAATTGTATAAGGTTAATTTAGAGAGGATTTTATTTATTACTGTTTTCCTAATTTATTTCCAATTGTTTCTTAAAAACTTTCAAATTAAGAGCTGAGCCCCGGTGGCATAGTGGTTGAGTGCGGGACTGCGGCCCATTGACTTGACAGATCAAATCCAGCAGCAACTCTCCAGGAGCAAGGCTGGGCCTCCCACTCCTACCAGAGGGCAGTGATGCCCACCTCCTCCCCCCCGCCCCCCCGCCCCGCCACAAACAAAACCTTTCAAATTAGTGACTTGGTAACTGAACAGTACAATGGTAGAGAAGCTACGAGGGAAAACTGATTAGTGAGCAGGCTTTAAGTGCCTTGGCCGATAGGTACCCTCAGGGTTTAATGAGGCCGATAAGGTCTGGGTACATCAATGCCTGGTGTCCTGTATAAAGATGTGTGTTATTCTGGCCATCCTGTGACAGTAATTCTGTCATATTATGTTTACGTATGTTTCTACTAGGGTGTACTTCAGAGGTGTGCTACCAGTGGGGCTCACCCACTTGAAGCTGTGTTACTGGTTTCTCTGTTTTGCGGTAAATGATGTCCAGGGGAAGAAAGTATAACAAGGGTTTGGGGTGAGGGGTGATATAAAGGGATGGGCAAAATAAGAAGATGATGTGGGTATGATTGTACAATTTTCTGTGATAGGATTGAATGACTTAAGCATTGAATTATATGATATGTAAATTACTTGTGCATAAAAATGCTTGGGGAAAAAAAAACTCCCATATTTAACTCAAATTCCCCCTCCCCCCTCCTGAAAATAAAAGTCCAGGTAGGAAAAGTATGTATGGAGACTGGTTATGGAAGCAATTATACTACCATATTTGACAGAATTGAACAATGGAATGATATGACGTATGTATTAACCCCCAAGGAGCAAGAAATTAAAAAAAAGAAAAAGCACAGATCAAGGCATGGATTTTGGACTTGCACTAAATCTTAGCTTTAACTTAAGAAAAATTAGTTCTTACACCATGGTCCTGCTTAATACACACTTATGAAATAATTATTGAAGATAAGTGTGGTACAGCAAAGTGTGGTAAAGAAAACAGATGGTTCCCAGCTATCAATCAGAATAGTGTCTGGGATATTAAAACTTTATATTCAAACAAGAAGCCATCTAAGCAAGGAGGCAACTAAGTTCACATAAAGGAAGCACACCAGCTTGTGTGATCCAAAGAGGATAACCAGAAAATTCAAGTATGGTAAAGATAAAAGTATCAGAGCTAAAGTTAAGAATATTCCATTTTAAAAGGTTATGGAGTACATGTCCAAAACCCAACTGTAGAATATCTAGTCAGAATGAGTACCTGACAGAATGGAAGATCCATTCTAGTCAAAGGCAAGAGTCTCTAACAGCCTATCAGGCAGAAACCATTGCAATCTTTTTTTTTCTTTCCCACAATTGGTTTGTTTGTTTATTTATAACTTGAAGATCATCTAATTGGGGCTCTTACAGCCCAGTCACAATCCACACATACATCCACTAAGTCAAGTACATTTTTACATTAGTTGCCATCATCATTCTCATAACATTTGCTTTTTATTTAGTAAAGCCTCTTTATTTTCCCCTCCTTCCTTACTCGCCCTCTCTCATAAACCCTTTATAGTTTATAAATTATTATTACTTTGTCATATCTTACTTGGTCCAATGCCGCCCTTCATTGATCAGACATCCCACTTTTGGTGGGACAGTCCTGATTTTAAACAATTTTTCATGCATCCTGCGGTGTTCTAAAATAAGTCCTGATTTTTGGAAAGAGTGCATGACAAGCTAGGGAATGACAGGAGAATGGGAAGGGAATATACTCCCTCTACCCCCACTCCCCATTGCACCCCCGTGGTCAATTTTGTCCTGCTGTATCAATGTTAAAATCTGGTCATCTTGACACCTCACCTTTGTCTGAACCCTTGGGAGGAGGTTATATGTAGATCCTTATAATTGGTTTCCCCTTTCTACCCTACCTTCCCGCCACTCTCCGAGTATTGCCACTATCACCACTAATCCTAACGGGATCATCTGTCCTGGATTCCCTATGTTTCTGACTCCTATCTGTACCAGTGTACATCTCTGGTCTAGCTGGCTTTGTAAGGTAGCATTGGGATCATGATAGTGAGATGGTGAGATTGTAATCTTAATCTTGCTGGATCAAATCTGATACTTGACAATTGACCCCTTCCAGACATGTACTGAATTTGTACCAGGGGCAAGTCTCTTGCTTGTTTCATAGCAGAAATTCCCTCCTTGCTCTTTTCAATATTGATGGGGGGCTTTTCTGTCTAAAGCTCATTTGTGTTTATATTTTATACTATTATGATTTTAGTATAAAATTACCTGTGATAGGTAGGCTTGTTGTGCCAACATGGCCAATAAACACAGGTAAGATTAACTGAAGGCAGAGCGATAAATCGATCGTCAAGCCTCACCTTTCTCTCTCTTGCTCTTGGGTCTTCCAACCAGTGTCCTACCAGCTGCCTTGCTCATTCTGTGCCTCCATTTGCAAGCTATACTACCTGTGGGACACCTAATCCATGAACTGTGTCATTGTAAATTGAGGTTCTTTCAAGCCCTGCTTCACAACACTACTGGAATATACATCTCTTGAGCTGGGGATGGTTGTACCCTGTCATCTGGCTGACTGTTGGTGACCTGCCTTGATGTTTGCTGCCTGTGGCCAGATACTCTGAATTGCTCTATAGAGAACTACTGAGCGTCCCTCAAGACTTGAAGGACTGCCAGTGAATTAGCTGTCTCACAGAAGTGAGATGCACTGAGCCATTCAGACTGCTTTATAGATTTACTTATAAATTTATAATAGTTTATAAACTATTTATTTCTTATGTTAGATATTTACCAATCTATATTAATGTATGTAAAATTATCAATGTACTGGTTTTGTTTCTCTGGAGAACCCTGTCTAACACAAGTGGTACCAGGAATGTGCTTCTAGAGAAATAAAATAATAAATATGGGTTTCTTAAATTGACTCTCCAGTCTGACTATTCTTAATATCACTGATAATTTTATTTCTACATCTAAAGGCATGGATAAGTCTGACACACTTACTGATCCATGGTGTGAAATTAGCAAAACTAATATCTAAAGTAGCACCACCGGTATATGGGGTGCTGGTTGAAGGAGGGACTCTGTGTGATCATATATTTTATATTTTCCAGCAGTTTTGTCAGATGGCAAGTATAGGGAAGCTGGTTGGCTGGCCCTCCTTACAATGGAAAGTGTGATTAAGGAGAGGGATGATCTCAGAACCAGAGAAGCATATCTCAGGTGCCAACTACAGACTTGAAAGTTTCTACCTGTGCTACAAAGGAGAGCCTTCTCACTTCTAGTAATAGAGCTGACATTGCTGAGAACCAGGTACAGAGGCTCATTATGCAAGTGACTGAATTACAGCGTCAGCCGAATTTCACATCTAGAGCAGTGTCTGATACCAAAGTGAGGGCATTGATAGAAAAAAAAGTTGGGAGCCTGAAACATGGGATGGGAGCTTATGGGCTGATGATCCAGAAGAGGAGGATATTGAGCTCCAAGAAACAGTTGAGCCAGCCCAGTCAATGGATCCACCCCTCCCAGATGAAGGAATCAATCTACTATCAACAACATAAACCATACCTAAGCAGATTAACCAAACTGTTTAAGGCAAAATGCCAGGTGGGGCTGCAACTGTAGCACTGCCTAAGGGGCATGCCTTACAAGATAGTGCTGAGAGGACCCAGCAAACACCCTCACTGCCCGTTGTTTCCTCTAGACCTGTAACTAAAATTAAGGCTCAGAAAGCTTCTAAACATGAGGTTGAGATGATTACCCAAGAAAAAGCATGCTATCCTCACAAAGAGTTGCCCAAGCTTTTGAATACATACAAGGCAGAAGACGGGGGAATATCTCTGGAAATGGTTACTAAGGGAGTGGGATACTGATGAAAGAAATGTAATATTAGACCAATCTGATTTTCTGGATATGGGACCACTAAGCACAGATTCTTCTTTCAATGTCTCTGTGAGGCAGGCTAAGAGAGGATATAATTCCTTATTTGGTTGGTTTACTGAGCAATGGGCTGCCAGATGGCCTAGATTAGACCAACTTGAGGTGCTTGACCTACCTTGGAACACTGTAGAAGAAAGCATTCAAATGCTGAGGGAAATTAGTATGTTGGAATGGATCTCTCAGGATACTCCCATGGACCCCAAAAGGGGGTGTCTTGAGGACATACCCCTCACCACAAACATAAGAGTGAAGTGGGTCCCAGCATCTCTGAAGACTCCTATAGTTGCTATTTTAAGTGCACCAGGATTAACAGTGGGAGCTGCCCTAAGCAAACTCTGACATGGGGCTGATTGGGCTCCGTAGTGATAGAGGGCAGGTGTCAGCCCTGAATCAACAGAGACAGAGTGGACATGGTTATAATAGCCAGCAAGGTTTCCATAGTAATCAAAGCAGCCTGTCTCAAGTGGACTTATGGATTGGCTACTTAGTCATGGTGTCCCTGGGAGTGAGTACATGGGAAACCTACTAAATAGTTACATGACCTATACAGGCAGAAGAATGCTGGGTCAGGCGAACAGCAGGATAGACAGTCACAATCACTCAATCTGTTCCCAGATCTGAGCCAATTTATAGACCCACAATCCATAAATGAGGGCAAGACCAGATCCTTTTCTAGGAGTTCCCTGCTACATCACCGAAGGCATATACTATTATTCTTTCTTCTAGCCTTCCCCAAAGGGACTTTCAGCCATTCACAAAAATGAGTGTTCATTGGGAAAAGGAAATCAAACTTTTGGGGGATTACGGGACACTGGCTCTGAATTGACACTAATCCCAGAAAACCCAAAAGGTTTTGATTACCCACCACTCAGAGTGGGGGCTAATGGAGATAAAATTATCAATGGAGTTTTATGCCTCACTCAGGTATGCCTCACTGAGGGTTCAGTGGGCCCCCAAACCCATCCTGTGGTTATTTGCCCAGTTGCACAATGCGTCATTGGAATAGACATACTTAATAACTGGGAGGACCCCAATATTGGATGTCTGAAATGTAATATAAGGGATACTATATACGACAGGTCAAGTAGACACCAGTAGAACTGCCATTGTCTAGGAAAATAGTAAACCACATTCCTGGAGGGATTGCAGAGATCAGTGCCACTATCAAAGACTTGAAATATGCAGGGGTGGTGATTCCTGCCACATCCCTGTTTAGCTCGCCTATTTGGCCTGTAAGGAAGACAGATGGATCCTGGAGAATGACAGTGGATTATTGTAAGCTTAACCAGGTGGTGACTCCAATTGCAGCCACTGGTCCAGATGTGATTTCATTGTTTGAGCAAAGTAATACTTCTCCTGGTACTTTGTATGCAGCTCTTGATCTGGCCAATGCCTTCTTCTTAATATTAGTCTCAAAGAACCACCAAAATCAGTTTGTGTTCATCTGGCAGAGGCAGCAATATACTTTCACATCTTTCCCCCAGTAGTATATCAACTCTTCCACCCTGTGCCATAATTTAGTCTGACTGGAACTTGATTGCCTGTCTATTCCACAAAATGTCACTCTAGTCCACTATATTGATAACATTATGCTGATTGGACCCAGTAAGGAGGATATATGAAAGACTCTAGATTCATTGGTACATCATCTGCATATAAGAGGTTGGGAAATTAACCAAACAAAGATTCAAGCTTCCTCCACCTTAATAAAATTTCTAGGGGTGCAGTTTGTATGGGGCATGTCAAGATATTTCTATTAAAGTGAAGTGCAAGCTATTGCATCCGCAACCAGTTGTCAATAAAGATGTAGTGTGGACCCTTTGTCAGACCTTTATTAGTGAATCACAGTGTAGACCTTTGGGATTTTAAAGTCCTGCCATCCTCTGCAGACAACTACCCTCCTTTTGAAAAAGAGCTGTTGGTCTGTTACTGGGCCTTGCTGGAAACTAAGGGCCTCAACCTGGGCCATCAAGTCACCTTCCGACCTGAACTACTCATTATGAACTAGGCATTGTCTGACCCACAGAGTCATAAATGTGGATGTGTGCAGCAACACTCCATTGTTAAATGAAAGTGATATACATGAGATCAGGCCAAAGCAGGACTTGAAGGTAAAAGTAAGCTGCATGGAGAAGTAGCCCAAATGCCCACAGTCTCCACTCCTGTCACACTACCATAGTCTGCACCTA
The DNA here is from genome assembly GCA_004026705.1 of Nesogale talazaci. Lineage (NCBI taxonomy): Eukaryota > Metazoa > Chordata > Mammalia > Afrosoricida > Tenrecidae > Nesogale > Nesogale talazaci. Next base: position 7,609 of record PVJH01037349.1, on the reverse strand, counting down.
TGGTTTCCTGAGAAGTTCCTTATGATAATTTAGCTGAATAGAAAAGTCACACTTCATTTATGGATGGCTCTGCATGATATGCAGGTGTGACTCATAACTGGACAGCAGCAGCCCTGTGGATCCTTTCTGGGATCTCCCTAAAGGACAGTGGTGAAGGGAAATTCTCCCAATGGACAGAACCTCTGGAATTCACCTGGCCATTCAATTTGCCTGCAAGAGAAAATGACCAGATGTGAGAATGTGTACTGATTCATGGGCTGTGGCTAATGGCTTACCTTGATAGTCAGGGACTTGAAAGGAACATAATTGGGAAACTGGCAACAAGGGGGAATAGGCAACAAGGGAAGAGGTATGTGGATGGACCTCTTTGAATGGACCAAGAAAGTAAAGGTAATCATGTCTCGTGTGAATGAGGTAACCAGAGGATTGCCTTTGAAGAGGAGAATTTTAACAATCAAGTGGATAAGATGACACATACTGTGGAGACTGGTCCTCCTCTTTCCTCTGGCACTCCTATCATCACCCAATGGGCACATGAGCAACGTGGACATGGTGGCAGGCATGAAGGTTATACATGGGCACAGCAACACAGGTTTCTGCTCACTAAGGCTGACTTACCCACTGCCACTGCTGAGTGCCCCATTTGCCAGCAGCAAAAACCAACATTAAGTCCCATATACGGGACCCTTCCTCAGGAAGATCAACTGGCAACTTGGTGGCAGGTTGATGACATAGGACCACTTCCATCATGGAAGGGGCAGCATTTTATTTTTACTGGAAGAGACACCTACCCTGGATATGGATTTGCATTCCTTGTACACAATGCTTCTGCCATTCTAAACTACCATTCGTGGACTTCTAAAACAGCTCATCCAACAGCATGGCATCCCACATAGCATTGCTGCAGATCAAAAAACTCACTTCACAGCAAATCCAGTGTGACGACGGGCCCATGCCCATGGAATGCACTGGTCACATCATGTCCCTCATCATCCTAAAGCAGCTGGTTTGATAGAATGAGGGATTGGGCTCCTAAAGACATAATCATGGTACCAACTAGGTGGCAACAGCTTGTGGGACTGGGACAATGTTCCCCAGGAAGCTGTATACACTCTAAACCAGTGGTTGATGTATGGTGCTATGTCTCTAATCACTGGAATTCATGAGACCAGGAACTAAGGGGTGGAAGCTGGAGTGGCACCACTCACTCTTATTCCTAATGATACACTTGCAGTATTTTTGCGTCCTGTCCCAACAACTGCATGCACTTCATGCCTGGAAGTCCTGGTTCTCAAAGAATGAACTTTCCTACCTGGAAAACCAGTATGGATTCCACTGACCTGACAGCTGCGAATGCCCCCTAGCCACTTTGGGTTTCTCATGCCTTTGGATCAACAGATCAGGAATGGTGTCACAGTACTGAGTTGTGTGATTGATGCTGATTACCATGGAAAAATTGGACTGGTGCTACATAATGGAAGCAAAGAAGAATATGTCTGGAATCCAGGAGATCCCATAGGCCAACTCTTAGTACTACCATGCCTGTGATTAAAGTAAATGGCAAATTATAGGCAACCCAATCATGACAGGACATCTAATGACCCAGAACCCACAGGAATAAAGATCTGGGTCACCACACCAGGCAAAAAACTGCAGCCAGCTGAGGTGCTTGCTGTTGGCAAAGGGAACCCAGAATGGGAAGCAGAAGGTAGTTCTACCTATCAGTTATAACCATGTGATCACTTGCAAAAGCAAGGTGTGTGGTTTTTAGTGTATTTTCTTTATATATGCTTATTGAATATCTTGTATTTGTTCATGTATGATATATATCAGATAAAATTTTACTCAGTGTGCTTTTATTTATATGTATGATAGATGTCCAATGTTAAGTATAAGTGTGATTTCATTAATGTCTAGAAATTATATATGACTAAAAAATGTATACAGATGCCAAGTTGGCCAGAGGTGGATTATGACAGGTAAATTTTTTGTGCCAGTTTGGCCAACAAACACATGTGACATTAATTAAAGGGCAGAGATATAAATAACCCAGTGAACCTCACCTTCCTCTAGCTTACTCTGTGATCTTTGAAGCAGTGAGCCGCCAGCTGCTTTGCTTGTTCTGAACCTCCATTTTCAAGCTACACTATCCATGGGACACCTAATCTGTGGACTGTGTTACTGTGAGTTGAGGTTTCTTCAAGCCCTGCTTCGCCATGCTACTAGAATATCCATATTTCAAGCTGGGGACTTGAAAGAGCCTGTCATCTGGCTGACTGTTGGTGACCTGCCTTGTTGCTTGCTGCCTGTGGCTGGACACCCTACATTGCTCTACAGAGGGCTATCCAACAGGCCTCAAGACTTGAAGGATTGCCAGTGTATTAGCTGTCTCACAGAAGTGAGTTAGACCAAGTCATTTGTACCGCTTCATCTGTAAAACTAAGAATTTTTAAGATAATGTAATATAAGCCACATAGTGGTCATGGTGGTGTAGTGGCTATGCAGTGGGCTATAATCCACATAATTGGCAGTTATAAACCACCAACAACTCTGCAGGAGAATGAGTGGGCTTTTTACTGAACAGCTCGTCTTGGAAACCCACAAGATGTGAATATGAGTCAGCATTGACTAGATGGCAGTGAGTTTGTGAGTACAAACCATTGTTGGAACATAGGGCAGGTTGAAACTGAACATGCCAAGGTCTATTAATATGGAGCAGGCCCCCTAGGACAACTGTCTACCTGTGTTCTCTGTCCTTCAGACATTCAAGTTAAATGTCCTCAGAGGTGATTCCCTCTGAAATGAGGCTCAGAGTCATAAATGTAACAGAATAAATTCATCTACTGTTGAAAGTTTCAAGTCAGGCTGATTTCATGCACTGTATCTCCCCCACCAAAGCAACACACCAGTATTGTGTACCTTCTTGAAGGAGAGTGCAAATGCAGACACAGCTGGCATTGAGGCTATCACTTTGTTTCAGCCATGCTGATATCGCTGAGAGCATCCTCAGGCTATGCCCTCATGTGCATTGGGATGGGTGTGTACTGACTTATTTCATGTTGGGGATGTAGTGTGGAACAAGAGAGAAAGGGGTATCACACAAGCCCCCTCTGCTAAGTGTCAAAAGCAAATCTGAATGCTATTTTGTAGACTGGAGTCGGCTCATATTTGCATTTTGGAAGCGATTATTAAGCATTGATTTTATTGAGACTGAGAAGTGGTTCACAGATCAACTTCAGGGCGCCAATGATCACATGTGGACCTTTGAAACAGCTATTATCTCACCTTTCACATGTTTCCCCTGGGATCTGGGGCAGGAGGAAACTCAATAATATAGCATTGAAAGAGGTGATCTGTTGCCATGTTGATGTCAATAAGTAATTTTTTATATGTAATGTATTAGGAAAACTTCTAAGACTGAGGAAATCTTTACATATCCTACAACAAAATTTGCTTATTAACTTTTTGCCTCCTATTGTAAGTAGTTTGCCAACTAGTGGAAAAACTGAATCTTAACCTTTTGCTTTCTCTTCCTTTCACCAGGATTCATTTTTAGATTCATGTTTTTGCCATAGGAGGAATGAAACCTTGTTTACAAAACAGAAGGCATGTACTTCAGAGCACAGTTCTTGGATATATTGCAGAACCACAGGGATTTTACTCAAAAGCAAATCCAAACACTATTTTGTAGACTGGAGTCGACCACATTTGCATTTTGGAAGCTATTACTAGGCACTGATTTTATTGAGTTTCTTAAAATTAGATACTTTAGAAATTAATGTTCATAGGTATTAATAATGCAGGTTATCACAGTTTATATAGAAGAATTTTACTTTAAAAATTATAAAACCTATAGAGGAAAGTTATTAATACTGTGATCAAAGGAAGACTACAAGGTTAATTGCTTTTTCAGAATGACAAGCTAACTGCTTTTCCCACAGCTTCTACTGAAAGGAAGAGGCTAAGACTAGATTATATAGTCCTAGGGAATGTCTCTGACATACTGTGTAGAAATATGTAGAGAAAATGTGAGTAGAGTTTGGTCAGAAGTCAGGTTATGAAAATGTCTCACACACACACACACACACACACACACAAAGTCCAGACAGGTAAAATTCTTGTTTTAAAGTTTGTTCTCTTACTATATTTTGTATTAAATGCAGCAGCATGAGTGTGATACATAATTATGCATCTCATTTCCTTTATACATGGCATCATGTATAAAGACCAGTTACTAGAAATTGCTACCAGTTACTAACAGTAAGGTAGAAGACTTGTGAAAATGAGGGAATCTTTCCAAGACATAGATTGATTTTAAAAAGCCAAATCTATGGACTCAAATATGTCCATGATGATGAAGAAGACACAGAACCAAGAAGTACTACTTCCTTCTGTCATTTAGATGGTCAATTTGGACCGGAGCTGGCTCTGTAGCACCTAAAATTACCCCCAAACCTGTATTTACTACTTTCCCGAAATTCAGGGGTTGTTGTTATCTTCATTGGCCCAAAAGTTGTATTAGCGACAGAACATGATAAGTGTTGCATGCAATTAGAAAAATGACTTACTGTGCAAAATTACTTTCTGAAATGGTATTTTACTAGTACATATTGAAAAATTCATAATCTGTTTTCTCCACTTTCCTTCCCAGAACTAAACAGAATAATACACCAGGGAAAGGTGCAAGGCTTTCCATTCGATGGTTCTGGCTATCAGCTAGATCAGCAGTCAGAGGGTGGTTGAGGAATCCTGGTTCAATTATAGAAAAATCTGTTTGGGGCAGTTAGATTAAGCATAACACTATCATAGCATTCAGGTAATTGGAAACAGATCCCATGTTGTGGTCTTTTAGGCAAAAGATATTCCTACTGTCAGGCACTTGAGAATGGGAAGACGTTTGAGTGAAGTCAAGGAAGCCCACTGCGTGCCAGCTCTATGACCTTTTCCTTCACTTATCCCTAATAACCCTATAATCTGTGTTTATCATTGAATTTATCTAGATAAAAAAACTAGCTAAGTCAAAATATGAATGTTTTAGTCAATAAGCCCTTGGCAAGCTCTGGTCATTAGAAGCAAGCTGAAAGTATGCATTGCTTTGTAACTCAACTTTAAAATCTTTACCTTATTGTGGCTAAAAGCACAAGTACTGAAATTAATTCACATACCTCATTCACTAGGAGCTTAGCACCACTATGCTAGGTGTTGGAGCAAACTACTTGGCAAAACCAGATATAATTCCTTCCTTCATTGGACCCTCAGTCTACTTGGGGAGAGAGGTTAATCAATGAACTTACTTAAAAAAAAATCAGCCTGTACCTGTAACAAGTGCTATAAAGAAAAACATATACATAGCGTCTAAGAGTTTGTTTACTACATAATTTGTTATAAATGAGAGAGAGAAGATGAAGTTTTATGAAGTTCCCCTATGAGATATGTAAAAGGATGGGGTGAAAAGAGGAAAGAAGGACCTCATCAACAGAGGACAGTATGTACCAAAGCCCTGCTGTCAGGGAACAATAGAATCAGGCCTAAAAGAATGTTTCCAATATTGAGAGCTAGAGGGCAGTTGTTAAAAGAGCTGGGTTTGGGGCCAAACCAAGAAGGGAACATACCAGACTAGCAACTGGAGCAAAACAAAGCTACAAAGCCCCTGAAGAGCCCCCAAAATGGACTCCTGGCCAGAAGGGGCAGCTCTCAGAGTTCCCCCATATCCAATGGGGAGATAGTCATGAAGAACAACAAACAGACCTGGAATTATGTATATTTCTTTTTTAGATTTTTTTTTCTTTTTTCTCCACCTTTTCTTTTTTCAATCTTAAGCAGCATGCCTGAGGAGAAAATGCTGGGACCAACAGTCCTGGGGGGACCTGGTGGGTGTACTAGTCCAGGTAGACTAGAGAAACAAATTCATAAGCACATATATGTATATAAGGGAGAGGTGTATATACAAGAGGAATGGAACATTGAGAAATCATTCCAACTCAATCTAATCCAAGCCCACAAGATATTAGCCCATATGTCTGATAACAGTCTGTGAAGTCTTCTTCAGACTCAGGAAGCACGTGCAATGACATCAGGACAATCACAGGTCAGTGGGTGCAGAGTCTTGTATATCGAGTGATGGTAGAAGCATCTCAACACTGACAGGGGCCTCTCTGTAACTTTGTAAGCATCTCAGCACAGCAGGAGTCTCTATGTGACTTTTCTGGCTTCAGAGGTCTGTTTCCATCAGGGTAGGGCCATGTGGCTTCTCCTCTGGCACTTCTAGTTTCTAGGACTCAAGGTCTATCAGCATACTACACCATCTCTAGGAGACTGAGTTGTAATTCTCTCACCTCCACTGGGGAAATATCACTGGATTTCCCAGAATTTTCAGTAGAAAGACATGTCCACACAGAGGTCTCATTGGCTCTCTCCAGATTGGCAGGCTAGACTCTACCCTATACTCCCAATCCTGAAATTGACACGATTACATGACTGCCACAGTGGGTGAGGGTGGCAGGGGAAGGGTGCGGACAGCAGGCAGCACCATGGATAGGTGAAAAACAAGGGTATTATAGTCAACAATAAAGAGGAGTTAAGGACCTGGGTAGGAGGGGAAATGGTGGGGGGCGGTCAAAGCAATAGCAAACTAGCCAAGAGGAGGTACCAAGAGGTGGAAATAGGGGGAAAGTGATGGTGGGGCAAGAGGAAGTTAAAAGGAAACACAAGATAGACCAAGGAAGCATAGCAATGGACAAAGGTATATACATAGTTGTGTACATATGTAAGTACCTTAATCCACAAAAAAAGGTATAGGCCTATGCACATATATTTATACAGAAATACACTGAAGTAGTGGGTGGACTTCAGGCTTCTGCCATTACCATCCCTCAATACAAGAACACCTTTTTCTAATAAATTGGCATTCCTTGATGTTCACGCTCCTGACACAATTGTTGAAACAATATAGATGCATAAGCAGATATAGTAAAGAAGGCAGATGATGCCTAGCTATTAAAGATATAATGTTTGCGGTCTTAAAGGCTTGAAGTTACACAAGCTGCCATTCAACAGAGAAGCAACAAATCCACATGGAAGGACACCACTGGTCCAATCATGAGGTGTCATTGGTACTGGGTAATAGACGTCAGAAGGCACATAACAAACAAACAAGCAAAAGCATATTGTTGAGAAAGAGGTGGGTTGGAACAGAGACCCAAAGTTCACGTGTAGACAATGGATCAATCCCCCACAAAGGGACTACAGGGAAGAGATGAGTCAACCAAGGTACAGTAAAGCATTAATGAAACACACAATATTTCTGGGCTGTTATTGTTTTTAGGCTTCCACACTGCTAAACATCATGAGCCCAGTGTTGCTTCTCAATTCAGACTAAATTGGAACATGAACACAATTATAGATAAGAGGTGGGAGTTCACGGCACACAGGATTCAGGAACAAGAGTGGGAATAGTGATACCAGAAGGGTCAGGGGAAATGGGGGGAGAGGAGGTGAGAAAGGGGGAAACTGACCACTACGATCAACACATAGTCATACACCCCTCTCCAGGGCAGAACAACAGAAAACATGTGGGAAGGAGGCAGTGGTCAGTGTGAGAAATTTTTTT
>PVJH01037348.1:0-18008 GCA_004026705.1 Nesogale talazaci | reverse complement strand
ATTCATTTCCAAATATTTTCTACTTGAGCCCCTGGTATAAGCTCCTCTTTCCCCCTCCTCTTTTTCTTTTTTAAATCATTTTATTGGGGGCTCATGCAACTCCCAACATGATCCATACATACATCAATTGTATGCAGCATATATTTGCACACTTGCTGCCATCATCACTCAAAATACATCCTCCCTCCATTTAGGCCCCCAGTACCAGCTCCCCATATTTCCCTTCCCTTCCCTCCCCCACTCCCCCATGAACTCTTAATAATTTACAAATTGTTAACACTTTTTCATATGGTACACTGTCCAATGTGTCCCAGGAGGTTATATGTAGATCCATGAAATTGGTTCCCCCTTTGTACTCCACCATTCCTCCACCCTCCCAGTATCACCACTCCACCACTCATCCTTAGGGATTATCTATCCTAAACTCCCCATGTTTCTGACTCCAGTGTAAATCCAGTCTAGCTGGATTTGTCAGGTAGAACTGGGATCAAGATAGTGGGTGGGAGGAAGCATTTGAGAACTAGCGGAAAGTTGCATATCTCATTGGTACTGTACTGAAGCATGACTGGCTCATCTCCTCTCCCTGTAACCTTTTTGAAAGAGGATGTTGCTTCACCTATTGATGGGCTTTGAGTCCCCAAACTGCACTCCCCATGGTAGCCCCTTTCATGATCAGTGCTGGCACCCTCCTCCGTCACCGTGCACTTTACCCTGTTGGCCTTCGGTCAAAATGCGTCATCATTCATGGTGACTTGGGACCACTTGGGCATGAGACAGGAGAAAAGAAGAGATACTCCTGAGAGAACGGACTCTTAGTGGTAGGCACCCATTCCAAGTGTGTTGTGCAAATGAACGGAAAGCGGCTTAGATGCAAGGGCGGAGAAAACACGCCACTCTGGCAAGCATCTCTTTACTTGAAAGTAAAGTGATGTGCCTCTATCACCCTCCACGAGGACCTCACAAAAGGCCCCTCCCCTTGCCCCCAGCACCCGAGCAGAGAGCTCATCTTGACAGCAAAAGGAAGTCAGGCCTGCGCTTCTCCAGGTAACTGATGCTGGCATTGATGAGTCACTGTGCTTGGGGACCTTTCCCCCCTTTTCTTCTTTGTCCTCTTCTTCTCATCCCACGGCAGATCCCAACTGCCTCCTGTAGTAAAGGCTTCCGCCCAGGGGTTGCGTCCGTGTCCCCACCTTTCCTGCTCACACATCTAGGAGGAGATCCTGCCACTGCAAAGGCCTGGGCTGGGATCTGTCACGGGGCCTGCTTCCCTGCCCACAGCTGAGGGAGGGTTCTGAACATGTCCCAAACCACACGGAGCTCCGCTTGCACACCTCCTGCCTCCGTCCCCTTTCCTTGATGCCTCTGCGGTTTCTGCTGTGGGCACAGCTTCCTCTCTTCAATCAAATGAGATGGCCCTTTGAGAGTGGGTCAATGAGGGCAGCTAGAAGTAACCTCTCTTGAGCCACTAAGGTGTCCAAAGAGCCCCGGTGGCTTCGTGGTTGTGTGCTCAGTGACTGACGGCAAGGTCAGCAGTCCCTCCTGGGAGACTCACAGCGCCTGCTCCCCCGGCTCGTAAGGGTCGAGGTGAGCTGGGATGGAGTCAGAGGCCCTGAGGGGGCGTTGTTACCATTTCCAGCTGGGCCAGTTATTCTAGATAGAGTTTCCTTCGATTCCAATAACAACCTTTGGGATTCCTATTTTACAACTGCAGAGCTCGACTAAAAATAAGAATCACGTCGCTGCATCAGCTACGGTGTCTCTGGGACTTGCACTTGAGTTCCTCTCTCTAGAATAAGCCATCTTGATTTTTTTTTCTTACACGACTCTATCCTGAAAGAGGAGTCTCTTCTCTCTCAGGCATATTGTGGCTCCCACCTCCAGCACCTAACACAATACGTTCCATCCAGTCTATATCTAAAAACAAAGGATTTTACCTATAATGTAAGCTCCACCAAGTGTCCGAAAGGCCATCGAAATCATTCTGTGTCCCTGGGAGCAACACGCCCTTTGACTCAGCTGTATTCATAGAAGAGATATGACAGCCACCACTGCCATCTGTTGAACACATACGTACGTTAACTGGGCTTCTCCTGTAGCCTCTCCACAACCCAACCAGGTGGCTCATGCTGTCTGCAGAAGGGAAAACTGAAGCTCAAGGAGATCAACACACGCCAAGTTCCCCTAGCTTCAAAGTGCAGCAGTTGAAGCCTTGCGCACGCCCCCAGGCCTCTTGGACTTTAAAGCCTCTGTGCTGCCCTTTATCTTGATGCCCTCTGGAGCCCCTAAAGATGATCCAGTTAACTCACAGGGCCACCAAGGCCTAGGCTCTGAGGACATGGGAGGTGACTACCCATGGAGCCTCATTGCAAGACTCCTGGCCCAGAGCGCTCTGCCCTGCTCCACTTACCCAGTCTCAGTTCCCCGCTTTCCTCAAGAGCTGAGTCAGGCCTTCTCCAGAGATATGCCTGCACGGCGTGGACACTCCCATTCCCACTCTCATTCCTGGGCTTGGCCTCGCTGCTCCTTGCTTTGCCCGGCTCTTCCTTGGTGTGTTAGCTCCTGCTCCAGGACCCTCTTGAGACAGCTGTCTGTCTCCCTCCCCGCCACACTGCTCAAACAGCATCCCAGGGATGCGGCAGGCACTTGGCAAGTGTTTGGGGACTGGACGCACCAAGGGATTATGCGACATAAGTGCTGGACACATCCTTAAAGAATTATCAGGCTTAAAGCTCTCATTGAGGCAAACTCCAGGAAAGAGAGACTTAATTCTATATCCTGTCGTTAACGGAGGTAGGACAAGGAGGGAAAAGGATGAAAATGGACACTTAACAGAAATAATGAATAAAGACAAATACAAATTCTGGGTCTCTTTGTGCCTCTGAGTTCATTCCAACACATAGTGACCGTCCGCACAGCAGAACAAATTACTTCCCAGTCCTGCTCCTTCCTCCCCATCGCGCCTACATTGGTCCCTCTAAGTCTCTGCCTAGATCTAAAACAGTATAAACACTAATCAGGCTTCTCTCCTGCTTCTTCTTTCTCTGCCAGCCCCAACACCGCTTGCTCCTTTCTTAAAAGGCAATTTTTATCGGGGACTCTTACAGCACTTATAACATTCCATACATCAATCGTATCAAGCAAATTTGTGCCTATGTTGCCATCATAATTTCCCAAACACTTCTACTTGGTATAAGCTCCTCTTTTTTTCTCCTACCCTCCCACCTTTGTGAATCCTCACTCAATTATAGATTGTTAGTGTTGTTTCATATCTTACACTGTCCATTGTCTCCCTTCATCCACATTTCTGTTATTCGTCCCCTTGGGGGAGGGTACTATATATCCAATCTTGTGATGGCTTTTCCCTTTCTCACTCTTCCCCCTCCCCAACTACCCCCTTATCCTAGGGATAGTGCTACTCCCACTAGTGTTCTTGAGGGATTTATCTGTCCTGAATTCCATGTGTTGAGAGCTCTGTCTGTACCAATGTGTGCTCTCCAGTCTAAGCAGATTTGTAAGGTAGAACAGGGTCATGGGAGTGGTGGGGGAGGAAGTATTCAGGAACTAGAAGAGTGATGTGTGATTTGTCTGTGCTCTATTACAGCTTGGTTGAATCATCCCTTCCTTCTAACCCTTCTGTGGGGGGATATGCAATTGTCTACAGAGGGGCTTTGGGTCTCACATTGATATAGCTGTCTGTTTGGGATCTTTTGATACCTGATCCCTGGTCCCATTGATAGATCCTGATCACACAGGCTGGTGTGCTGCTTCCAAGCAGGCTTATTTGCTTCCCTGCTAGCTGGCCACTTGTTTGACTTCAAGCCTTTAAGACCCCAGACACTCTCTCTTTTGAAAGCCAGGCACCATCTGCTCTCTTCATCTCATTTGCTTATGCACTGATCTTGTCATCAGTGATTCTGTCAGGAAGGTGAGTATCAAAGAGTGCCATGTGATCAGAATAAAGTGTTCTTGAACATCACTCGCTCTTAAGGAAGGCCAGAGAGAATTCAATATTCTCCAGAGTAAAATAAAAACCTAGAGAGGAGCAGTAACATTTTATGGCCTGAAGATTCTTTAATAAAGAAACACTGTTTCCTCGGTACCATGTAAACAAAATAAATACACCTCCTGGAAAATTTATCTTCACCTTATTTATAAGTTTGTTGTATTTTCACAACCACCTGCCTCTCTCTCCTCTGAAAAGATATCATATATATTTTATAGCATTTTACAGTTTACGAAACACTGAATGATTCTGAGAACTGGTAGCAAACCAAACTCACAACCATCAAGTCGATGCCGATTCAGAGTGATCCTGCAGGACAAGGTAGAACTGGTCCCTGTGAGTTTCTGAGACTGTGACGCTTTTTGAAAAAAAACTAGGTTTCCCCCCACCCTCTGCCCCGCATAACTGCCCCTGGTGGGAGTAGGAAGCCCAGCCTTGCTCCTGGAGAGCTGCTGCTGGATTTGAACTGTTAACCCTATGGGCCGCAGTTCCACACACAACCACTGGGCCACCAGGGCTCAGCTTCGAGACTGTGACTGTTTGTGAAAGGAGAAAGTCCTCCTGTCTTTCTCCTGCCAATTGTTTCAAACAGTTGGCCTTACAGTTAGCAGTCCTATGTACAACAACTGCACGGCCAGGGCTCCTTGAGAATGGAGACAAATACTGTGTATGGATGTGCCATCGGACAAAATCAATAGCTAGTCAAAGACATCACATTTGGCAAAGTGGTGAGGCAGTGAAAACAAAGGAACTCATCCATGAGATGAACTGACACAAAAGCCACAACAGTGGCAATGGGCTAAAACTTGTCAACAATCAGAGCTGCCACAGAGCTGCCATAGGACTGGGAAATTTTTTTATTCTGTTGCACAGAATGTTAGCATCAGTGGGACTCAACTTGACAGGGAGTAACAACCACAACGACCATTGATGGAGAACCTACCATGTGCCATGGTGCCACCTATCCGGTGCCAATGTATGTTGGTACTTTCCCCAAACCTCTTATTTACTCCTTCTTTTGTAAGTCAGAAGACTGAAAATCAGAGAAGTTACAGGACTTGCTAAGTTCTCTCTACCAGAAAGTGGTAGTAGCAGGACAGTCTCAGGTTTGTTGGCCTCCAAAAGTACACGCTTAGTACAACTATCAGCTGGTGCATGCAGAGTTGTTAAGGGCATTGTGAGATGGGTAGAATTTGGAGAGAAATGACTGGAAGAGGATGTCAGGGCTCAAAGGAACCTTTGAGAATGTAGTTGATCCTGAGCACAACCTCAACTTCTATATTCCCCTGATACATACCCCTTACCTGTCCAGGGAAGGAGGTGCCTAACACAATGCAGACTGCCCAGAAAGTCTTCTTTTTTTTTAAATCTTAAAATATATGGCATAACCTATCCTGAACACACACTGAGAACTTAGGTGCCTATGGATACACGTGAGCAGACAATGGGCCTGGGGGACCAACTTGTGACTTCTGGTCTATAAGGTCATGGAGAACATGTCTCAGAGAAATTTACTGGATTAAAAATATGTGGTAAGGCCTAGTCAGTGATTACTGGCCAAACTACTGAAGAAAGTAGAAAGCTTAGTGATACCTGATTTCCTTAGCAGCATACAGCTGGTGATAAGACTCACAATTCACTATACTGGCAAAAGCTATACACTGGTTCACTGATATCACCTTTGAGGAAGACAGGCTTCTCTCTGAGGAATATATTTCTTTCTTCTTAGTCTCTAAATGTACTCCCCACCCACCATGCCTGCACTGAGTTTCAGAATAGGCATTTAGAGCAACATGTAGACTCTTGGCAGATGGGCTTTTAGCACTCCTGACCTACTCTCTTCATTGGCTCAAGAGAATGTTGGCCTGGCTTCTCTCAACAAATTCCACATGCCTTTCAGAGACTACATTTGAACTAATCCCAAGTAAATAATACTTGAACTTCACAAATTCAGTCTCATATGTTTATGTGAAATGACATACTCCTCAATATGTTAGCAAGGGCACCCCCTTATTATTTTCCCTTGATGATAGTTATCTGGAAGTCATCCTCGTCTTAGCGAGGGTAAATGATTGCCCTTTACAATGAAACTATATACAAGATTTTCAAATTATAAACATGCTAAAATGTAGCTGTTGTGTTTAGGGCAAAGGGGATTTAGCTATGGCAGATACACAGCAAGAAAATAACTATTCTATTTTCAACCTCACCAGTAGGAAACCAAAATGGAATTTGTGGCTGTGGAGTCAAGTTCGACGCGTGCAGAGTCTCTGTGTAACAGGGCGTACTGCTCTGTCACGTTGGCTTAGCTGTGATCTTCATGGCAGCAAACTGGTCTGCCTCTCTTCCACCGTGCTTTTGGACAAAGGCAAATGGCAAACTTATAGGTCCGTCATGGAACACACCACTTGTAGCCCCCAGAGAGCATATGAGTAAGCACAGCAAACATTTGGCGGAGAGAGAAGATACTTGTTAGGGTTCCTCTTAGACCCTCTGTCTATCGCGGTGTGGAGGCAGGGTAGTAACTTTCTTGTTCAATATTCTGCCATAGAAGGACCAACTCTGCCTTACGGCCTGGTCTCAGAAGGGTCATTGACAACTCACGGTTTCCATTACCTTGTATTCCTTGCCCAAAGGCTGCTAACATTGGATCTCGGTTCGAGAGAGCATTTTTCACTTGGTGGAGGTTGTTTGCAACGCTTTCCAGTTGCAGGTCAAGTCTGGAGCGAGGGCATTATATTAATAAAGCAGCTGATGAAAGGACACTTTTACTTTGAACTGAGAGCAACTGGGGAAAGTTCTGTGAGTAAACAACCTTCCAGTTAACCCTCAGAACAGAAATGAAGCTGCTTCGGGAGAAAGACAAGGATGTGTGTGTGTGTGTGTGTGTGTGTGTGTGTGTGTGTGTGTAAAGGCGAGTCTTGGCTCACAAATTGGCAGTTTTATATTGGAAAATGTGCCAGGTATTCCCCAAGGTGATCTTAAATGAGCAGAATTTGTTTCCCTTCTCAGTGACAGATATAAGCTTCCTAAAGCTCACTGCATTCCCTGTTGGTATGGGAGAGGCCCTCGCCAGATGTGTCTTTCAGACTTACTGTCTAATAAATGGGCAGGTCTGAACATCCTTAGTGCATTCAGTCTTAAATGCATCAGTCTCAGCACACTGAGTGCTTGGCTCAATAAGTTTGTGACAGATCAAGAAGTTGGGTATCCTCTTCAGGGCGGACTTCTATGCGAGCATCTCTGGACTCAACAATTCTTCCTTTAAACATGTCTCTGTCATGCACTCCTTCAAAAACATACCAACTACAATCACTGAAAGTCTATCCTATTTCAAATGGATTGTTTAGCAGAGGCTCTCAAACATTTTAAACAGGGGGCCAGTTCACTGTCCCTCAGACTATTGGAGGGCCAGACAATAATTTAAAAAAAATGAACAAACACAAAACGATAAACAAATTCACTGTGGCCCGGGAGGAGTCGACTGCTAAGCACGACAGGTAGTGTGGCAAAAACACCCGGTGGGCTGGATAAATGTGGGCAGCATGGGGCCTGCAGGCCATAGTTTGAGGATCCCTGGTTTAAAGCACCATCTCTCAATGTGTGCTCCATAGAAGCTTAGGGAGCCAGAGACAACCGAATCAGGTGAAACACTGGCTTTATTTGGGGGAGTCTAGGTCATTCTCACTTGGAAGCTCCCTTTGATTTAATAACAGTCTTGTTTTTGGAGGGAGGGCCGTTCGTTGGGAGAAATACTTGACTACGCATGTGCACAGTTTTGTTTCTCCCCACCCCCAAATTATTTTATTAGGAGCTAATCTAGACACCATACCATTCTATAGTTCAATCCTATCAAACAGTGTTGTACAATTAATGCCCAAATCAATTTTAAAACATTTCTTTCTTCTGGAACTCCTTACTGTTTGACCCCCCTTGCCCCCTTCCCCAAGGTACCCTCCAGGAACCTATGATCTAGCTTTTATCTCTGTAAGATTCATCTACAGATGGTTTTCATATAGAAAAACACATAGTAAAAATTCAAGAAGGCTATCCAGAATGACAAAATACAACACAGATACACACCACTATGAAAAAAAAAGAAAACCACAGAAAATGTTGAAAACCAGATCAAGTCTAAAGTGCATCAGAGGAGAGATCAAGTGACAAGGTTTTAACTGTTCAAATCAGATTGATCATTTTAATCTGTTATGGCCATCTCTCTCACACTGTCTGATAAGCAGTTTAACCGCCTCTCCCAGTTACAGTTAGAGGGAAATCACTGGAGGCTTATTCCCTGGGTAAACTCAGCGAATGTATTGGGGGCTTCCCACACCATCCATAGACTTCTGCAAACTAGAACCTCACAATTTAAACTCCGATACTATTCCCTCCTTCGTATTTGTATTATATAATTATTATAATCCTTGAGCACAGATGATGGTGTACTTCTTCCACGTGGACATGGTTGATGTCTTAATTGGATGGCTGCTTATTTGAAAACAACCCCTTAAGACCTCAGATGCTATTGTATTTGATAGCGGGGCACCATCTAACTTCTTCACCATACTTTGCTATAACAACAACAATTTTACAGTTTTCCTTCTAATTAAATAATAAGTCCTTTCACTTATGTTTATGGACACTTAACAGTTCCTTCTTTAGATTCCAATCACAGTTTGTATCCAGTCATTTTTGCCTTATAAGTCTGAAGGTTTTCTGAGTCACTTTCGACCAACGGACATTATATCACCATGATAAATAACTTTTAATGAACTTTTCATGATATCTATCTCTTTTGTACCTTTAGGGTTTAAAGGCTATAGAAGAATACTGGAGTTCCACAATGTTTATTATTATTGCTTATGGAAAGCTTATAATTTCATTTTCCTGGATTGAATAATAGCATGTGACTGAAAGGTTCTCTTAAGTGTTCATTTGGAAGCTGGTTTGGCTCCCCACAAAACATCTGGACACACCCTTGCTTCTCCTGCCTGAGGCCCCATGGTCAACATCTTTTGTACCAGCACCAGAAACCCCACCTCCTGCCAAACATTCAGTCATTCTGCATAGCGTGACACAGATAGGACTCTCTGAAGCCACTGGGGAAACATGTCGACTTCTGGCTAATTTTACCAGGTTAAAATATTTCCATGGCCAGGGGGATAAGATGGCCCCATTTGGGTTAGAGATAAAGAGAAGCAGAGTGAAGTGCATGCGATGGGATGAAACCAGAGCTATGCCTCCATCACTGATAGTCTGGCTGAAGCTGAGTCAGAAGCCGGACTTCAAATAAAGCTGAAATCAGTATCCCTAGAACCCTCTTTTCTCAGCTGAGAGGTTTTTCAACCTTTGCCTGGCCCTTCGTGGCATACACACACAGCACAGCACTGATTTCTCGCTGGACATCTTGAGAGAGGAGAATGTGTTTATGAAAGTTCATTTCAGGCTCAACGTCAGGCCACCTAGAGGGCATGCTCTCTGAGTTGGGGGGAGGGGGCTGACACGTTCCAGCTGCTGCACACCACCTTGCCGTGAGAGATACTTCCAGCCTGTGCACTGTCCTTCACGCTTCCCATTGCTGACATGTTCAAACGGGCCTGGGGCCAGCATACATTCTGTGGTTCTCCTGCATGTGCTTATAAGGAAGAGAGGCACTCAGAAGCTCACACAGATGCCCTGAAGTTGACACGGGGATGACATCTATCGTTCATTTTGCAGTTTTTACTGTCACCAGTGCTGACGAAACACTGACCAAACAAAAACCAAAGGCAAGTATGTGCTAAAAGCTTTGCCTTCCATTTGTTGAAATACTGGAGCATTGGAGAGGAACACAGCAGTCATTTCAACAGGCCCCGGCGGTCAGTCTTTGGCAGGATGATTTTGAATGACGGCTATGACACACTTCCTCATTAATTTGTCACTTCCGGCACAATAGACCAAAATGACCAATACCAGCTCATTTCTGTTCACAACTGCCTACGATTGGTCTTCATGCATTCCATTTAATCTGGGGCTTCTCATTGTACTAGTTTTATGCTGCATACATACCACATTCTGATAGATAATAGGTATTTACAATCGTTTCCACTCCTGTAGAGTCATTGCACATCACCACGTGAGGTTCCAAAAGTTTTTCTCTATCCTCATCATTAGGGTCAAACAATTTTGAGGGTTTTTCTCATTTTTCCACCTTGAAGAGCCAACTCTCCCCCAGTCATGTTTTGAGGATCTCCTGATCGGAGCAGCTCATCTTCAGATATTGCATCAAATATGAGTCCAGTGCAATCCAGAAGGTTGGGTCAGGTTTTTCAAAGATGTAGACTGTCAGGCTCTTCTTCCTAATCTGTCTTAGAGAGATCTACCCCAAAGTGCAATGCTGTCAGTGATAGTATAATATACAGAGTATAATATCCATCTCCCTACAAGGAGGACCAGTCAATATGACAATCACTCAAATTTCCAGACCAACCACTAGTGCCAGATGAAGAAATTGAAGACTTTTACCAACTTCTTCAGTCTAAAATTGATCAAATATGCAACCCAAATGTCTCGAAAGGTGTTGATGATTGGCATAAAAAAGAATCAATAGCTGTAATACATAACCTTGGTGACAGGAATGACACTAAAAATCATGACAGAATTTTGTAAAATATAGATATTAATATTCACTGCAAATTCCTTTTATCAATAACATAAACAATATCTGTTATACATGGTGATCAAATAAGCAACATCTGAAGAAAGAGACAATAGAGAAACTCAGTATGTTCAGTCAGAATAAGGCCATGTAACCAACCATCAATTCTTCACATATACATTCAAATTGATAAGGAAGAGAATGACAAGATGAGAGACAAATCATGTCCTTGGCCATATCCTACCTTAATCTGGAAATCATATCAAGAATAGATTTGATGCATCGTGCAGATTACTGAAGACCAGATGAGTTTGGGGATAGCATCAATAGCACATATATGAAGAAAGCAGATCTTTAAATTGGTGGCCAAGAAGGATCAAAATGGATGTCAGAAGATGCTCTGAAGTTTGCTCTAGAACAAAGAGGAGCTAAAGGTAAAGGAAGCAACAATGAATTGCCAGAAAATACTGTGGAAATTTTCGAAGTGTACCTCAAAATGACAAAGTCCATCCAGTATTACAATGAAATGTGCAAATAACTGGAGTTAGAAAACCCAAAAGAAAGAACATAGTCAACATCTCTCAAAGCTGAAAGACCTCTAATAAAAATTCAAGTCTTGAGTTGAAATATTGAAGGATTTTAAAGGGATAATACTGAGAAATACAGGAGGCATTAAAAGACAATGAAAGGATATACAGAAGCACTGTACCAAAAAAGAGTTGGTTGGTGTTCAACAATCTGAGAAGGTAGCATATGACCAAGAACTGGCAGTCCTTGTCTTAGTTTTGGAGGCATGACTGCTTTTGTAAATTAATGCTATTGAAGATTTCATCCTATCACCAATATCACCAATTTTTTGTGTATATGGGGTCCAGTGACTTAAGAAGTTAATTTGTACAATCCAACAATTTATATACTGCAGTCTGAAGCTGCCCTATACTTGTCTAATGTCCTTTTTTCAACAGTGTTTTAAATTCTAGAGCATCGGCTAAATTAAAGAACGATCGATAGAATTACCTCATGCCCCAGGGAGATGACTAATAATTTTCTCTATTATACAATGATGATGGCTCAACGAGAAACAGAGACACATGAACCATAGCTATATGAATGGAGTTGAGACTCGCACTTAATTCTAGCCCCAATCCAAAAACAATGATTTCTTACCAAATCCCCTGCTCGATGCTTGTCGTCATGAAGACATCACTGAAGAGATGGAGGCTACAGCAAAGGGAATTTGGCAATGCCATTGGTTTGGTTTGAGTCCTTGGAGAAAGACAATATGCTTAACAGAGGGCCAGTGAAAAAGATAAAGAACCTCGATGAAATGGATTGGCACAACAATAGGCTCAAACATAATAATTGTGAGGATAGCCAGAGATGAGGCACTGTTTCGTTTTGCTGTACACAGGATTGCTATAGAACTAGTTCAAGGACACCTAAGAACAATGACACGGGTTGTTTTTTTTTTTCTTCAAAATACTGTATTTTTCAGACCACAAGATGCACGCCCCACCCAAAAAAAAAGGGTGTGGGGGGGAAGGGTACATTTTATGATGTGGATGTGTGGTGCCCCAGAACATTTTAGCTTACTGGTACTATTTGGTTCAGAATATTTTTTCTTGTTTTCCTACTGTAAAAACTGGGTTTGTCTTATGGTCAGGTGCGTCTTATGATCTGAAAAATACAGTCATAACCTACCACATGGCACAATCATAGGACAGTATGAGGAGAGGCCCAGCCGTATTCATCAGGCAGGGCTCCAGAAGCGCCTGTAAGTTCTAAGCATCAACTTCTTTTTTATCAAGATGATGGGAAGTCATGTGAAAGGCTGAGTGGTTGTAGAACCATTGGGGCTGGTGCTAGTCAGCAAGGGGCACAGAGAATTCTAATACTTGAATGAGCAGGTTTCTGACTCTTAGGTCAGCCAGTGCAGAAGGTGTTGGTGTGGCCGGAAGAGGCCCAGAATAAGAGCAGGCCCCATAATCTTTGCATGTTGTATTATACTGCGAATGGCGAAGTTTGGTCCTCTTAAATTGCTACCTCTGGACTTTAAAAGTCTTGGTCAAAGAAAACTTCTTCTTGGTGCCAAATTCCATGTTAATTTGCAGTGAAAGCCCTTTGGAAACCCAGCACTGAGACTCCCCAGAGATCTTTGGCCTATCTCTGGGGAATTTGTTTCAGTCCTCCAACAGACTGAAGCCATCTCCTCCAGGCACAGTCAGCTTATATTTCTACTCAAAACACACACACCGTGTCTGGGGAAAAGCGAGCATGAAATAGACTTCATTGACAAGCATGCAGGCTAAGTTAATTTTCAAAGAGAAAGTCTGCAGCACAATACAATGGAATGCATGATTCACCTCAGCAGAGCTGATGTTGACTTGCCCACTGGGGAACATCCCTGAATGAGTTTGCAGTTAAAAATAGATCCCTGATTTTTTTTTCCTCCTCCATTCTCCTTAGATCTTATATATTAAAACCATGCAATCACATGAGATTAAAAGTCTCACTCAGAAAGAGAAGTGATAAAAAGAAGGCCTTCAGTAATTTTCTTTGTCTAGAAAAATTACTTTCAGAGTTATATCATTATTAGAAGTGAAATGTCGGGAGATGGGGAAGGTGCATAGATGTGTGGGCTTCCCTAGCTTGTTTTGAGTTAGACAAAGAAGTACTTTCTGAGCTTAGGGAAATGTAACCTTAGGAACCCCACACCTACTGTCCAAACCATGGCATCCCTGGTTCCACTACTTAAGAGGGACATCTGCAGGATACTTTTGCCCAACTCTGCTCCCTGCTGCTGGTGTCTGGGCACAGGTATTAATTAGAAGCTGGACCTTGATCTTAGGAATCGAGTAAAGACCAGTCATAGTAGAAATCCTTTAAGCTTGAAAAGCTCTGCCACGTGGAGGGCTGTGTGGCTTTGGACAAGGCACTCAACTCTGAGCTAGAGCTTATATCAATCTAAATCAAGATGAGTCACATCTGCTGTGTCTTCAGAAATGTATCTAGGTGTAGGTGTTCTAATGCCTGGCACTAAAAATATAAATGCCTAGGTCCTTTTAGCAAAAAGAATAAAATATTGACAAAGACAGAGGTAGGAATGGGTGCTAAGAGGGGTCTATGGCAGTAGAAGGCTCTACGGTTGGCGCCTCCCTAGGGAAACATGAGATACGCATGCAAAAGGACTTTACAAAATACAAAGAATCATACAAACGTAACATACCGATTTTTTGTTAGAAATATCTAATACCCACTGTGTGATAGATTCAAGAGTTAGAGATAGGCAGATAGCAGACATGACTCCACACTTGAAAAATTGAAGGCCCAATGCCATGGAATTATCATCTTTGATGGGGTGACCTGTAAACTCTCAATGGAGAAATGAAGGTGGTCACGATAAAATGGCTTGACTGCTGACCTTCAATATTATTCTCTCTCAGGACTTACCAACATGCTAATCCCATATAATTGTTTTCTAGAACTTGGGTTCTCTTGAAGCTCAGTTGCCCTCATTTCCCTCCTTCCCAACAAGGTCTTTACTGATTTCCTTATTGAGTCCTCCTGAGCTCACACCCAGCTTTTCTAATTCCTTATTCTCAATACAGATGTTCTTGGGGGGCATCATTGGTTAATGTACTTAGCTGTTCACCAAAAGGTTAGAGGTTCATGTCCACCGAGAGGCACCTTGATTGAAAAAAAAAAAAACTTGATGGTATATTTCTGAAAAATCATCAATTAAAAATCCCACGGAGGACAGCTGTACTCTGACACACATGGTCTCCCTATGAGGTGGAAGGACACCTTGGCACCTGGTGTTCTTAAAGATTAATTGACAGCAGGTACCTAAGGTTAGGGGCAGGGAGGGAAGACTGTGGAGGGGTGGGTAAAAGGTCAAGCATTTTCTATGGTGGGATAGTGAAATGCTATAAAAATTATTGTGCTGAATAAGCAATTCTGTATATAGGCTAAAAGATAATTATACAGGTCTTATTGTAAATATTAAGAATATTTCCCAGAATATAAAGCAAAAAGATATTTGAAATGCAGAAGTTTAGTCTTTCATTACTATGCCTTTTGGAATGATAGAACAGGGGAAAAAACAATAAGAAAGTAAGTGGAAAAAAACAGAGTAGAGTTAAAGGAAGACATAGCAAAGCAAACTAAACAATAGCAAAGGACTTCCAAACCAACTGAACCCACTGCCAGAGTGAGTGCTGACTGACAGTGTGCCTGTAAGATAGGGTAGATCTGCCCTACAGGGCCACCAAGGCTGGAAATCTTATGGCATCACACTGCCATATCTTACTCCCTGTGATCGGTAAGCTTGTGGTGTCAACATGGCCAAAGACGATAGGTAGGACTGTTGTGACAACATGGCCAATGAACACACGCGATCAATTGAAGGGTGGAAACAGAAATGGCTGGGCGAGCTCCACCCTTGCTCTCTTGCTCTTGGATCTTCGGACCAGCCGGCTGCCTTGTTTGTCCTGTGCCTCGACCTCCAAGCAACACTACCTGTGGGACACCTAATCATGGACTGTGTTGCTGTGAGTTGAGGTTCCTTCAAGCCCTGCTTTGCCACGCTCCTGGAATACACATCTCTTGAGCTGGGGACTGTTGGGCACTGTCATCTGGCTGACTGTTGGTGACCTGCTTCACTGTTTGCTGCTTATGGCTGGAAAGCCTGAATTGCTCCACAGAGGACTACTCGGCGGCCCTCAAGACTCCAAGGACTGCCAGTCTACTAGCTGTCTCATGCAAGTGAGTTGTACTGAGCCATTTGTACTGCTTTAAAGATTAGGCAACTGTTTATTTCTTATCTTATATATCCTTCTATCTATATAAATATATAAAGAGAATTACTAGTGTACTGGTTTTTGTTTCTCTAGAGAACCCTGTCTAACACACTCCCTCAGAGTGTTGGGTGGGTTCAAACCATCAACCTTTAAGTTCACAGCCGGGCCTCCTTAAAGGAAGATAGGTGACTTTGAATAAAAGAATCTTTACAAATGGGAGAAAAAAAAATCCAAGCCTAGACACATCAGCCACCATTCATCTGTCAGTCTGGCACACTGTCATGGCTTGTCTGTTGCTCTAATGATATACTATGGTACTTCAAATACCAGCAGGCTCAGCCATGGTGGACAGGTTTCCACGAAGCTTCCAGATTAAGATAGACAAAGAAGGAGGAGCGGTGAATCACTGGAAACTTTATGAATAGCAGTAGAACATTACCTTATATAATGCCAAAAGATGAACACCCCCCCCCCCAACCCCCTCTCCCCCGGTTGGTAGGCATTCAAAAGGCAACCCAGGGAGAGCTGCCTCCACAGAGTGGAGTCGAGCATAATGCCATGGGTGGAGCAAAGCTTGGGGTACCTTTGTTTGCTGATGGGCAGGCCTCAAAATGAGAAGGGACAGCTGTAAACATTCACTGCTAATTAGAATGTGGAATGGGTAAAGTAGGAAGTCAGAAAAAAAAAACGAGAAGTCAGAAAGAACTGAATGGAATGGATGAAGCTGGATAAGGATGGGTCCAGCTCAGTATAAACTAAGCTTAGCCATGACAAATCTCTGACCCCTGCCTTTCTTGTCCACAGACTCTCTCCACTGCCCACACGGTCCTGCTGCACCAAAAGCCTCTTGTGTGTGTCAGAGACATGTTACCCTCTTCATCCAAACTTGCCGGTCAGGAGGACGCAGGGTGCTTTCCCACCCCCAGCCCCAAGTCTCCACCACTGAGGGTATATTTGTCCATGATGTCTTTGACTCTCTCTCTCTTCCCATCCTCTGAGCAGTCTGGCTGGCTGTGCTCCCCAATAAACGAGTTACCTGATACCAGCATTTCGACTCAGTTCTCTTTCTATCAGCTACCATATTTGATCACAGAATCGATAACATGAAAGATGGAATGCGTAAAGATTGATCGTTGCTGGTGGCTGCAACGCGAAAGTTGGAAACAAAGGAGTGACTGCTAAACAATGTGGCCCTGGAGACAGAAATGACACTGGAGATCACATGATAGAAAATTTCACAAGGCTACTGATTTCTTTTCACTGCCCTTGAGTCAATTCTAACTCCCAGTCCTGTGGCTGGCACAGCAGGGAGCAGTGATTCATTCTGTTGTACATAGGGTCCTTAGGACACCTAAACACCATAATGGCTTTTCATTGAAAATATCTTTTATTATACTATAAATAGGAACTATACATGTAGACACCAGTATATTTAATCCATAGACATCAAATTGACTACATCTGTGGAGAGAGACAATAGAGATGCTAAATATCATCAGTTAAGACAAGGTCAGGGATCAACTGGAATAGGTCATCAATTGCTCACATGCAAGTTCAAGTTAAAAGCAGAAGAAAGGTAGAACAATCCCATAAAAATAAAAACACAAGATTGAGTATAACCCATGTGAACTCAGAGACCAATTCAAAGAGAGATTCGACAAACTGAAAACCAGTGGCAGAAGACCAGATGCCTTGTGGGATGGCATCAAGGATATGAAAAAAGCAAAAGGTCATTAAAAAGACAAGAAAGAAAAGACAGAAATGAATGTCAAAAGAGACCTAAAAGTTGTTATAGAACATAGAAAAGGTGGCTGAGCCCCGGTGGCATAAGTGATTGAGTGCGGGACTGCGGCCCGCAGGCTTGGTGATTCAAATCCAGTGGCGGCTCTCAGGAGCAGCGCTGGGTAGCTCCCATGACCACCAGAGGGCAGTGATGCAAAAAATTTTTTTTCTAAGAACATAAAAGGGCTAAACTGAAAGGAAGAAATGACAGAAAGGGTTGAACTGAAATTTCCATAAGGCAGCTTAAAATGCAAAATGAAGTATTATAATGAAATATGAAAAGACTTGGAGTTAGAAAACTAAAAGGAAAGAATACACTTGGCATTTCTCAGGATGAAAAACTTAAAAGAAACGAATACCTAAGCTTCGGCTTACAAAAGTGAAGGATTCTGTTGTATTTACATAGTGTTGCTATGTTTGGAAATTGACTCAACGGCTCCTAAAAACAATATGGACAAAATATTGAAGATGCGGGAAGCATCAAAGAAGGTGGAAATAATACACAGTCACTATCACAAGAATGACTGATCAATGCTCTATCATTTCCACAGATAGCTTATGATCGAGAACAGATAGTACTGAAGGAACAGGTCCAAGCTTCACTGAAGGGTACAGGAATTTACAGAATTCTAATGGGAATGTTTCAAGAACTGATCAGGCGCTGGAGGAGCTTATTTTTCTATGACAAGCTATTTGGAAGACATCTACCAGGCCAGCTGACTGGGAAAGGCCCACATATGTGCCCACTCCAAAGGAAAGTAACCCAATGGAGTAAATAAAATATTGA
>PVJH01037347.1:0-17892 GCA_004026705.1 Nesogale talazaci | reverse complement strand
CTCCTCCTGTGTTGTTGGCCCTACTCCCCCCCCCACCATAACATCGCTACTTTGTCACAATCATTTTGCTACTGTTGCAAGTCAGGCATCCGCTGTTAGAGGATGTTAGACCCCCTGAAGGGGTCATGACTCACAAGTTGAGAACATGGGCTTTAGAGAGTGAAGGGAATGGAGGTTGCACATTGAAAGAATGAGTGACTCTGACAAGGTTTGGCTCGGAGCACCTGGCGGCCTCCTCAGGTGGGTGGAAAGTGAGACTCCAGACCCCTTCTTGAAGCTCCCGGCTTCTGAAACACAATGGCCGCCGCCACCCTACCAACTTCCAAACCCATTGCCGCCCAGTGGACCCTGCCCCATAGTGACCCCATCGGGCTGCTCTGCAGGCCCGGGGAGACTGTACAGTTCAATGGCAGCAGGCTGCCTCCTCGCTCTCCCCCGCCCGAGGCAGCCGGTGGACTCACACCATCCACCTTCTGGGTGAGTGACCCGGTCCCCAGCCCGCCGTGCCTCTAGGGCTCCGTCTGCTCACAGTGGCATCAAACACTTCATGCGGGTCTCTCTCGTGGGCCAGGCCTCCACCTCCCCCGTGCACCCCACGGATGGTGTTTGACACAGATCACACCTTCCTGCTCCCCTTAAAAACCAAGAGCCTAACAGCTTTGGGGTGACGTCAGGCCGCTTCCTGTTCCCACTCTGGGTCTGTGAAAGATGCGCGTCCGCTCCTCACCTTGTCTGCCTTCTGTTGCAGGATGGGCTCCTCTCCAGAGACTCCCCAGGTCCTGTGGGGAGTGGGGTCACCTTTCAGAAATGCGCCGTGGTAAGTCTGTGTCCACGCTCACGCCCACGCCCACGCGCCGGCCCTGACTCGGCCCCGCGGGGACAGGGTGTAGTTGCCCCTGGGGTGGCCAGGCCTGGGATCTCTGTGATGGGAGCTGACCGCCAGGCCTTTCTCCCGCGTCGCGACTGGACGGGTGGCTTCAGCCCTCCACGGCCCAGTGCTTGACCTTGTGCACTACCAGCATGCAGAAAACCTCTTCAAAGAGGGGCGCAGAAAACCCTGAGGGGCAGTTCCGCTCTGAACCCCCGCAGCAGCGATGAAGCTGAGTCACAGTGACCCCCGGGGGTTTCTGAGTGGTTTTGAACTGCTGCCCATGGGGATCTCAGTCCAGCATGGAACCACGACACTGGGCTCCTTCTACAGCAATAGGTTTGGGTTTTTTTGGTTTTGTCCTGTTTTTAAGTTTGGTTTGGGAGCCAGAGAGAAGACCTCCAATCATAACGAGTCGATTCCAGCTCACAGAGACCCTCCAGGATGTGTTTGTAGGCTGTCTATCGGTCACTGTGGGTTAGCAGCGACTTGATGGCAGTGAGGGTTTTTTTGGTGGGGGGCGTGGAGGCGGATGTTGATGGTACCAGGATGACTGCCTGGAGGAGGTGACTTTTGAGTGGTTTGGAAGGAGCAGGAGCAGGAGCTGGGAGTATGTGAGTGTGTGAGTGAGTGTATTTGTGTGTGTCTGAGTGTGTGTGAGAATGAGGGTAAGTTTGTTTTGAGTGTGTGTTGAGTGTGAGTGCGTGAGAGTGTGTGTGTGGTGTGCATGTGTGCAAGTGAGTGTGGGGAGTGTGTGTGAGTGCATGTGAGTGTGGTGTGTTGGTGAGTGCGCGCATGTGAGTGCGTGTGTGTGTGTGTATGAGTGAGCATGTGTGTCGGTGTGCGTGTGAGTGAATATGTGAGTGTGTGTGTTTGTGTTGTGTGTGAGGGAATGTGTGAGTGTGAGTGTGAGTGTGTGTGAATGTGTGTCCGTGTGTGTGAGTCTGGCAGCATTCAGGGTGAGAGTGGGGAGGCAGCACTTTGAATGTGCTCAGAAGTCCGTGGAGTTGCACAGTGCTGCGGGAACAGACACCACAAGCGGCACCTTTCCTAAGCAGCAATGGACTTCCCCACAGTGCGGGAGGCTGGAAGTCTGAGTTTGGGGTCCCAGCTGCAGGTGGAGGCTCTGGGGGAAGGTTTCTGCCTCTCTCTGCTCTGATCCGTGGTGGCCTCCCGGTGGCATTGTCTTCCCGTGTGTCCTGGCTGGCCTCTATATCTGTTGTTGCTGCCATGTGACACTGGGTCGCTTCTGACCCCAAATGACCCGATGTACAGAACAAAACAGCACCGGGTCCTGCCCCACCCTCTCCAGTCCTGGTCCGTCGGATCCCATTGTTGCAGGCACTGTGTCTATCCATCTCTTTGAAGGGCGTGTTCTTTCTGGCTGCACCTCCACTCTCCCCAGCACGAGGGCCTGTCCTTCTCCAGGGACCGCTCTCTTCTGACAACATGCCCCACTAACGAAACCCTAACTCACCGTCATCAGGTGGACCCCAATTCCTCGTGACCCCATAGGGTGAGGTAGAAGTGCCCCAGCATTTCCAAGCCTGTCACTCTTTAAGGGAGTAGAGCGCCTTGTCCTTCCGGAGAGCAACTGGTGGTTTTGAACTCACTGGCCTGGAGTCGAGCAGCTCAAAGCGTAGGCCACTATGTCCCCCCGCTTCCTTCCGTGTCCACAGCAGGTGAGGGGCAGGTCCACCACCCTCGGTTTCCAGGTCTGCCCTGGCTGCCCGTCTTCTCGGTCATCGTCTATCTGTCTGCTCTGCCAGACGCAGTGACGCCGGCCTGTTCCTTGTCCAGACATGATTGGGTGCAGGGACACACACACACACACACACACACACACACACACACACACCAGTCCTCACCAGGGAGACCTGCCATGCATGAGTCCTGCCTCAGAGTCCAGTTGGACCGAGGCCGGGGCAGTGTCCATCTGCCCCAGAGGGGTTGTGGGAAGGGGCTTGGTCCTGGTTGGTGGGGAGGCCTCTGAGAAAAAGGACCCTTAGTCCAGGACCTGTCCACCTGCCTTGTCTCTGTGGGGCCAGCCCTGGGCAGGTGGGGTGGCCAGGAGCTGAAATTAACCAACATCCATACCCGGGGTGCCCTCTCATTTGTCTACTGTCCTCAGGGGCACCGGCAGTCTGTGGGAGCTCGGCAGTCTGTGGGAGCTCGCCGGCCGGGGACCTCAGGAGGTAGAGGGGGCGGGTCTGTGGGAGGGACCTGCGGCTGTCGCTCCACCTTTCCTGTGGAGTCAGGCACTGGTCGTGATGACAGGTTGGACTGTCTCCTGCATGGTCAGCAGTTCAAAACCACCAGGGACTCCTTGTGTGTTTGTGTGTGTGTGTGTGTGTGTGTGTGTGTGTGTGTGTGTAACAATGAGTCTTTCTCTTCCTATAAAGATTGACAGTTGGAATAAAAAAAAAAGATTGACAGTCAGGCTGAGCCCTGGTGGCGCAGTGGTTGAGTGCAGGACTGCTGCCCACTGGCTTGGCAGTTCAAATCCAGCAGCAACTCTCCAGGAGCAAGGCTGGGCCTCCCACTCCCACCAGAGGGCAGTGATGCCCCCCTGTCCACCCCCCAAAAAAGATTGACAGTCCCAGAAACCACAGGGGTAGGGAGTGCTACCCTGTCCTCTGGGGTCACTACCCTGTCCTTTGGGGTCACCAGGAGTCGGGGAGTGACCTAATGGGGCAGGGAGTTTGTGTTTGGAGTCGGGGACCCCCTGCAGACCAGCATGGTCCCCACTCCTTTCTCTGCCCAGGGTGCAGTGGCTGCAGCCCCTCCTTCTGCCCGAGTGGGTCGTCGGGTGGGAGGGGGGAGCAGGAGCCCCACCCCCACAGATCCACATGCCTCTGCTTCCTCTCGGCCCAGGTGTCCCCACAGGGCGCGGCCCAGACGGCCCAGGTGTGGCTACTGGTGAACTACACCAGGTCCCTGGGGGCCGCCGCCCTCTCCGACCTGCAGCTCCTGGACAACATCACGGGCCTGCGTGTGTGGGAGTCCGTCGGAGAGCCGACGTCCGGGGGCTTCCAGGAATTCAGAAAGCCGTCTCTGCCAGGTAGCCCCAGCGGGCCCGGGAGATGCCCCTGTGCTCGCACTGCCTTCTCCCATTCCGTCTGCATCCCTTCTTCCTCTGCCTTCTCCTGTAAGGCCACTGGCACCAGCTCTCCCTCCTCCCCCGGGATCCAGGACAGTCCTCCCTTCTCCAGACGCCCCACCCTCATCCCAGCAGCACAGCCCTTCTGACCTCGCAAGGTAACCTTCACGCAGGCCAGGGCTTTTCTTCTTCTTCTTGTTAGACACTTGTTTTACTGGTGTGTGTGAGGGGGCTTCCAGAAAAACCAGAAGACCTGCTAGACAAATCCTAAAAGAACTGTCACACTTAGGACCAGACCATTTCATCGTGAGGGTCTTGCGATAGGAGCTGTTGGGTTGACTCTGACCATTGCACAGCAGACAGGAGCACTGCCCAGTCCGGTCTCCTCCTCACGACTTCCCAAGCCTGAGCCCATCGTTACAGCCATGGTGTCCGTCTGTCTCCTTGAGGGCCTTGCTCTCTCTGGATGCCCCTCCCCTCTGCCGAGCACCACGTCCTTCTCCAGGGACCACTGTCTCCTGAGGACCCTCCGACGTTCGTGCCACCCAGCTCCGCCATTCTTGCTTCTCAGGAGCGCTCTGGCTGCGCCTCTTGCAGCTTCTGGGTTTGGGTCGTCTGCGGCGATGACGGTCTTCTTCGCCAAGGCCGCCGTTCAGGTGTACCGGGTCTTCTGCCACCTTCCCGAGTCATTGTCCAGCTTCCACACGCATCCCCATGGGAGGCGATGAAAAACACCTTTGGTGGTGGGGGTGGATGGGGCACGGCAGACCCTTTCCTGTCCCATGGGTGTCTGCCCTGAGCATGGGCTCCGTGAATCCCAGACCAGAAGTCTGACCCTTGCTGCCTTGTTCCCTCCAATGCCTGTCACAGAACTGAGCCGGGTGGGTCAACCAACAGAATTGTATTCCAGGAGCTTAGATGTCCAGATTCAGGACGCTAGCCCCGTGGGAGACTCTCACCTCTCTCTCTCTCTCTCTCTGCTTCTGTCTTGTTCTCTGTCTCTCCTCTATCTACTGGAAAAAGCACCTGGTCTCAGCCCCCAGGGCCTCCTGTTCTTCAGGTATCTCGAGGCCACACCCATCTTTCCCCCACACTGGTCGCTCTGGGTTTCAGCTGCCCCCCCCCGCAGATCTCAAAGGGTGTCAGGTTAAAGACCCTCCGACACTGACCCTGCCCAGCTCCCGTCCGAGCCAGGCCCCACCACAGGGCAGGGTGAGGATGCCAGCACGTGCTCAGGGGAGCACCCTTTGCCCTGCCTCCCACAGCACGCTGTGCTCCACTGCTAGGGTCTGGTCATGCATCGCAGGCACCACTTGCAGATGGTAGGCCTTGTGGGCGAGACTGTTACTGTTGCTCAGTGTCTTTCACTCGGTTCTGACCCGTCTGGACCCAACGGACCCTGGAAGGAAGCACTGCCTGGCCCCATGCCTTCTTCACCATGGTTCTCCCGCTGGAACCCATGGTGGCAGCCCCTCGGTCCATCCATTTCCACGAGGGTTTTCCTCCGGCCAAGGCACTCAGCACCACCCAGAGGACCCACCCCCACTTCACAAGCCAGCCTCCTGCTCCCCCAAATCCCCAGGAGAGAAAGCAGGAAGCTGCAGTGCCCCTTGATTCTGACCGCCTATGCCCCTGTCCCAAGGAGTTCTCTCCACTGACAGGTTAGGGATTCCATATCTCTAGACTGCAGGGTGGGGCAGCTTTCTCTTGAGCCCCCCCCCCCAAAGCAGCATGTGTCGTTGGTCTTGGGGGTGGGGGAGAGAGCGTCACTGTGTGGACAGGGTCCACTCCTCCTGTGACCCACCTGCCTTTCTCTGTGCAGCTGGAGATGCCTTTGCTGTCAGCTACACGGCCCAGCTGGTGGCCGGAGAGGTCCAGGATGGAGACATCCTGCTGCTCCCTGCCCAGCTCACCTTCCAGAGCGCGTCCCAGGTATGTGGAGGCCCCGGCTCTGCGCTGCCCGGGCTCGCTGCCCTGGGGTCTTGGGTAGTGAGGACGGGGTGCCTGCTGCTGCCCCCACCACCATGCACCCTCAGGGTCAATGTGGATGCTGGGTGCCACTGACCCAGGCCGACGCATGGCAGTCCCATGGGACGGAGTCCAACGGCTCTGGCCTTCCTGAGAGCATGTGGCCCGGCCCTCTCTCAGGCGGTCTATGGTGGGCTTGGACCACCCAATGTTTGTGTCCCAGCCTAGAGCTTGGCTGCCATACCACTGGGCCTTTGCGGAACTGATGGCAACACCTTATAAAACCGCCGGCAACTTGCGCTGTGTGCCCCCACCTCTGATGGCTGCGGATCTGGTTAGGTTGACCCAACGGGGCTTTCTTGGGTTGACTTTCAAACACGTGGGCCACCAGGCCTGACTTTCTCATCCATCTCCGTCTGGAAGCTCTGCTGGAACATGGTCAGCGTCATGGCAGCGGGCAGGTCCCCACCGGCGTGTGGGTGGTGGCTGCACAGGGCCTCAACAACAAACAAACAAAATTACCCAAAGCCAACTCACAGGGGACAGGGTAGAACTGTCCCCGTGAGAGTTTCTGAGACCGTAACTCTTCAGAGGAGTAGAATGGCCTGTCTTTCTCCCGAGAAGTGGTTTGGGTGGCTTTGAACTGCGGACCTTTCGGATCAAAACCCAGTGCTTCACCGAGACCCCACCAGGGTCCAGCTGGGTCTCTCTGGCTGGGAACCAGCCTGGGTCTTCTACACTCTCTGCTGGTCTGCTCCTCATTCAGTTGGGTCATGCATTCCGCGTCAGTGCGGGGGCTCTGGACTTCCGATGTTGGTGGCCTTGAGCCCTGGTTCTCCATGTGACCTTGAGTGAGTTCTTTGTGTCCTCTGGGCCCCGCAGAGGGGGAGTGATTCTGTGTCATACGAACGGGAGCCCTGGTGGTCTAGTGGTGATGCATTGGGCTTCCACAGGCACCACCAGCTGCCCCACAGGACGACGGCTGAGCTTCCTCCTCCTGCCAGCAGTTCCCACAAGGACTTGACGGGAGCGCGCTTGGCTTCTCTTTTTGGTGGGCCGTCGGAGCAAGGGCAGGGGCTGAACGTGGAACAGGCCGCCGACTGCTCTCTTTTGCAAGTTGAACTCAGCGATCAAGAATGTGAAAATCCATCCAGGATACCTCCGACCCTCCAGAATGCAGAGACCCAGCCTCTCAAGCAAGGGTCAGTTGGACGGTGATCGGGTATGAAAGAAGGTCAGAGATACAGAGGGATGATATCAGGGCCATCGGGCCGGAAGAGAGCCGGCAGGCACTGGGAGACGAGGCGGGAAGACAAGACCACACTGGACGTCGGAAGAGGTTTGCTCTGCAGGGAGAGGCGCTCAGCTGAGCAGAAGTCAGGGCAAGGGCGGGGCTGGATTCTGAAAAGTCAGCTTGGAGAAGATGCAGGAAATCCTCGCAAGGGCCTGTGGGAACACCTGGAGTGAGAACTCCGGAGGGAGGAGGGGTGGGCAGGACCGTGTGGATCACCGCTGTCAGAGGAATCCGGCCTCCAATACAGACATCACGGGTCCAGTAGGCGCAGTTGCACAGCAATAATTATTACTTATTATAATAAAGTTATCACGAGCATGACACAGAATTAGTAAGAGTCTGACATCTGTCACATCATGGTAGCCTACTCACCTCCGTCACCTCACGTGCCGTCCACGTGGAGACAGTGAGTGAGGGAAGGGATTACATGAGGGAAAGGGGCCTAGAGCGTCAGGTGTTGAGGAGCTGGAGAGAGGGCCTCTTTATTATGTTCAGTCCTTTTATACCCTCTGGAGCCAGGCCAGACCCCTAATTACAGGTCAGACATAGGTCACAGGAAAGGGTTGTGCCATATGCACATGTTATAGGAAAGGGAGCTATCAGGGTCCCATGTGAGAAGACCAGACCCCAGACTCCTGGATGCGGCTACACAGGTTACACTAGAGATCATGAACAACGGCATGTAATCCGCACACAGGCTTCAAGGGAAGCAACCATCATCCTAACACTAGGGGAGTCTGCTCTGTTGTGAGACATACAAAGGTCTCAGATAATTGAGAACTTCAGGGAGAATGTGTAACTACTGACTTCCAACTAAATGCTGGGAATTTTTTGCTTTATATTTTGGAGTATAGGGGCTGAGCCCCGGTGGCGTAGTGGTTGAGTGTGGGACTGCGGCCCACTGGCTTGGCGGTTCAAATCCAGCGGCAGCTCTCAGGAGCAAGGCTGGGGAGCTCCCACGACCGCCAGAGGGCAGTGATGCCACCAAAAAATATTTTGGAGTATATGATTGTGGAAAAGTCCTGTCTTTGTCCCACACACAGCGATTTTTCCAACAGTGCAAGACGAAACAGCTGAACGCTGTGTGTGTGTGTGTGTGTGTGTGTGTGTGGCAATGACTGACACAGTACAAACACCCAGTGGAGTATGATGCCTCCCCAGAAAGAGCACTGACGAGTCTGCCAGACACCTCATGGCATAGACCCCCCCACTCAGCCATGGGAGTCGCTCTCCAACAGAAGAGTGTTTACTGACACCCTGACCAGACCAGACCAGAGAAAATGGTTTTCGCACTGATGGGCGCCTCCGAAGGCTATAAGGAGTGAGGGAGTGAGGGAGGGACAGGAAGGGAAAGAAGGAGGTGGAATGGGGTTTGTGATAGGTAGATTTATGGTGCCAACCTGGCCAATGAACACATGGGGTTAACTGAAGGGCAGAAAAATAAATGGCTCATCGAGCCTGGCCCTTCTCGTTTCTTGCTCTTTGATGATCAGACCAGTGTGTGGCTGCTGTACATGTTTTCTGTCTCAACTTGCAAGCTACAATACCTGTGGGACAGCCAACCTGTGAACTGTGTCACTGTCATTTGAGGTTCCTTCAAGATCTGTTTCACCCTGCTACTGGAATATATGTCTCTTAAGCTGGGGTCTGTTGGACCCTGTCATCCTGCTGACTGTTGGTGCCTGCCTTGCTGTTTGCTGCCTGTGGCTGGATTGCCTGAATTGCTCTACAGAGGACTCAGCTGTCTGTTTCTTTGACTTACACCAGGTATCCTTCAAGACTCGAAAGACTATCAGTATACTAGCTGTCTCATGGCAGTGAGCTGCGCTGAGCCATTTGTACTGCTTTATAGACTAATTCGCTGTTTATTTCTTATGTTGTATCTATCTACATAACTATATATAAAATCATAAGTGTCCTGGTTTTGTTTCGCTAGAGAACTCTGTCTAACATAGGGTTAAAATGAGGATGGAGAAAGGATGATGAATGATATGACCAAGAACTGAGCATCAGGATCAGAGGGAGGCTCATTTTTATTGGGGGCTGTGACAACTCTTACCATCATCCATCCATCCATCCATCCATCCATCCATCCATCCATCCATCCATCCATGGGGCTGAGTGTATTTGTACATGGGCTTGTCATCATCATTTTCAAAATATTTTCTTTCTACTTGAGCCCTTGGTATCAGTCCATCCCCCCCTCACCCTCATGCACCTTTGATAATTTATAATTTTTTTTCTTGTCTTACCATGACCTCTGTCTCCCTTCATCCACTTTTCTGTTATCCGTCCCCCTGGGAGGGAGTTGTATGTCGATCTTTGTGATCGGTTTTCTCTTTCTTCCCCCACCTTTTCCTTTATTCTCCTGGTATCATTACTCTCACTGCTGGTCCTCTGACACCAAAGCTGGACAAGGACGATGCGGGAGGCTTGAAAAGAACGGATGCCTGTGAATCGTGGTGTGGGTGAAGCATATTGCAAGTCCATGGCCTGTCAGAAGCAGAGCTCATACGTCTTGGAAGAAGGGCAGTCAGAGTGCTCCTTAGAAGGGAGGAGGATGAAACTCTTGTACATTTGGTGTCACAGCAGGAGAGACCAGTCCCTGGAGAAGGACAGCATGCATGGTAGATGTGCCAACTACATCATCGCCTGTCAACTTGTAAAGGGGTGAAGTCTCATCTGTCAACCAGGTCCTAGTCAACGGGGCCTTGTGGCGAGCGCGGCCTTCTCCTGAGGATTCTGGGAACTCCAGTCTTCCTCCTGGGAGGCAGGACACACATTCTCTCTGCTAGACATTCCTGTTGAGAAGACACATGGAACCCAGAGGCCTGGAGCTGGAGGGGCCACATGGAGACCCATGCCAACGCTGAGATGCTTCCCCCGCCACTGGATCCACAAGACTTTCCACCCGCTGGCCTGTGACCTTCCTGCACTCGGCATCATTGCATGTGTTGCATGATTCTGAAAAGGAACTTACAGGCTGATACAAGAACTAAGGGCTGATATCGGACTTGGGGATCAGAACCGACTAGAGGGTACCTCACAGCCACATTATGATGCTAGTAGACATGTTGTTGCTGTTATGTGGGGGTGGGGTGTGTGTGGTGGAGTTGGTTAGAGACAGTTGAGCTGGTCTGTCCATAAAGAGTCTCAGGGACCAGTTGTGCTCAGTCAGTTGGGTCTTTCTGTGAGTTGTAATGGCCTGGGTTGGGTTTGATCTTCCTCTCCACCAGGGCTGTAAGATCTTTGCTTTTCCCACTTATCTCCCACTACTCAAGGGCTGGCAGCAGCTCCAGGGAGGGTAGGTTGGAGGGGCTAGCAGGCCTGGTCTGAGGTCTCAGAGCCCCCCCCACCCCCCCAAACACACACACACACACACACACACTGTTGACTAAGCTTCCCTTGCTTCGTTGCAGAATGGAACACAGCTGAAGGCTGCCCTCACCATCACCGTGGAAGAAAAGCTTAAGGTAAGGCAGAAGATTGGAAACCCTTTCACCTCATTGAGGCAGACTTTTGTGCCCGTCCATCCTCAGAGCCCCGGGAAGGGCCTTGGACACCTCAGACCAGTGCTGAGCCTCAGGACCCTGTGTTGTTTTCAGGTGCTCACCTTGTCCCTAGGGGCAGTGACCAGCTTACCTTCCTCTGTCCCCGATGGAGCCCCACTGTTGGGTATCATTGAGTTGGCTCTGACCCATAGTGACCCTGTGAACCACAGAACGAAACACTGCCCCATCCTGTGCAGTCTTCACCACAGTTCCTGTGCCCGAGTCCCTCGCTGCAGGCCCTGTCCCTCCATCTTCTTGAAGGCCTTCCGTTTTTCCATCACCCATCCACTCGATCCAGTGTGGTCCTTACACGATTTCATGTCACCTTGATAAATACAAATGGAGGGGTGGAGCCTCGCCTGTCAATCAGGTCACAGCCCTTGTGGGCGTGGCTATCTCATGAGGATTCTGGGACCTCCTTTCTTCCTCCCTGGAGGAGGGGTACATGCCTTCTTCTGCTACACCATCTTCTTGACATACAGCCTTGCTGCTGGCAGATGGAGCCTTGGAGCCACTGGCCCATGGGACTTTCCACTTACCAGCCTGTGGTCTTCCATCATTCAGCATCACTGCCTGTGCTGTGTGAGTCTGTAGAGAAATTCATGGACTCATATCAGACTTATGGGAAAATATTGAACTTATGGACTTGATCTGGCCGGGGATGTTTTATCGATCCATAATTACTTCTTGGTGGAAAGCTCTCTCTAGCACAGATATGACGGGTTTGTTCCTCTAGTCAACCTGGACTGACACACCTAGCAAGGTGCCCTTCTACTGAGGGATGCCAACTGCTTACGTATTCGGCTGCTCCCAGAAATGAGGAGCCTCAGAAGGAAGGTTTGGCCATCCCCTTTGGATGAGCACCCAGGTCAGCACCGACCCATGGGGTGGCCATGAGTTGAAATCAATCGGGTGGCCGGTCTCCAAGATGATGATCCTTCCACCTGGACAGGTTGAGACTGCACCACCTACCTGCCCTCCCACCTGCCTTCTGTCGATGGCGAGCCCAGCCTGTGTTCCTTAAGAAAATCTATCAAGAACTCCCCCTGGACAATTGTGATGACCTTCTCTTACCACTCAATGAATCAGTGGGTCATCCTGTGGTGGCTTGCATGGCGCCGTGATGCTGGCAGC
This sequence comes from Nesogale talazaci, assembly GCA_004026705.1. Taxonomy (NCBI): domain Eukaryota; kingdom Metazoa; phylum Chordata; class Mammalia; order Afrosoricida; family Tenrecidae; genus Nesogale; species Nesogale talazaci. The sequence goes on along the minus strand of PVJH01037347.1, from coordinate 5,977 downwards.
CATGCCCCTGGGATTTCAAATGCCAGCAGGCTCTGCCATAGTGCATGGGTTTCCACGGAACGTCTAGACGGAGAAAGACTAGGAGGAAGGGACATGTGCTCCATGGATGGGGGAGTCGCCAGGGGGAGTTTGACGACCAGCAGAGGAATACTCCTGTCTGATACAGTGCCGGAAGAGGAGCCCCTCACATGGAAGGGGGAAGAGCTGCCTCCCCCAAAGTCGGGCCGACCTTAAGGATGCCAGGACTTTCATTTGCTGACCTGTCTTTTTGGCGCGAGAAGAAATAACTGTAGGCACCTGGAGAATCCTCGGGATGTGGGCAAAGATGTCGCAGCACTGGCAAGTGTTTCCTCCTGCCGTGGGGATCACTGGACACCACCAGGCACCGCCGCCTGTGCGTGCCTCTCCTCCAAACCCTTGCCCTTGTCCTCGCTGTCCGCTTGGAGACCCAGAGCCGATCTGGTCCCAGCACTGCCCCTGAAGGGCTGGGGGATGAGAGACCGTGTGCATATGCCGTGTTAATAATGGAGGTGGTTGCTAGTCATGGTGGTGGTGGTCATAGTCACATCAATAGCAGTAGGAGTCATGGCAGTGCCCGTGTATGCTTCTGAGACTAAGTCCTTGGGGTGCCGGGTGGGAACTCGAAAACCTCGTCTGTCTCCTATGGAGCGGCTGGTAGTGATGGTGTTGGTGATGATGATGGTAATGATAGTAGGTGGTGATGATAGTGGTGGTGATGAAGGTGATAGTGGTGATGATGGTGGTGGTGATGGTGGTAATGATGGTGATGATGGTGGTGGTACTGATGCTGGTGGTGGTGATGAAGGTGATGATGGTGGTGATGGTGATGATGGTGGTGATGGTGGTGATGATGGTGGTGATGGTGGTGGTGATGGTGGTGATGGTGGTGATGGTGATGATGGTGGTGGTGATGGTGATGGTGATGGTGGTGATGATGGTGATTATGGTGGTGGTGATAGTGGTGGTGATGACGGTGATGATGATGTTGGTGGTGATGGTGATGATGGTGATGGTGATGGTGATGACAGTGATGATGGTGATGGTGATGGTGGTCATGATAGTGTGATGATACGTATAATCCTGGTGATGGCGATGGTGATGAAGGGGATGGTAGAATAGTGACGGTGGTGATCGTGGTGATGATGATGAAGCTGGTGGTGGTGAAAAGGAGAGTGCTGATGATGAAAATGACAGGGATGATGATGGTGGCGATAAACATGAGAGTGGAGATGATGGCCACAGTGATTGCATGGAGCTTCTTCTCTCCCATAAAACAGCACCCTGAGACATTACTCTCTTTGGCTGCTCATGGGAAGGAGGCAGGTTGAAGAGCAGCGACAGTGGTGGTTGCCAGAAATACTTGGTGTGTCCCCACCACTGCAGTTATTGCTCCTGCTTCTCACGACCCTCTTTCCTTGCCGTGCGCATGTCTGCGCATCTCCAACTCTCTCGTTTCCTATGTGGATGCCGATATTTGGATGTAGGGCTCCTGCCAATCCAGTGTGACCTCATCTTCTCGGCCAGATCGACAAAGACTCTTATTTTCACGTCAAGTTCACCTTCACAGGCCTGAGGGTGAGAGCTGTGCTGTATTTTTTTAAAAAACAAAATCCCCACCCCATGTACTTAGATGAGCATACTGTAGGTGCTAAAACATTATCAAGCGCCTTTGTCTCCCCATCCTACATCTTAAAGCTGTATACCAAGTTTTTTCCATCTTGGAAAGAATGGATTCTTTAAAAAAGAGATTTCCTACCAGGCGTCCTTTGTTCTCTGTAGAGACAGATTTTTGGTCTCATCTGCATGAATATTTTAATGTCCCTGCCTGGGAGTGCTCTTCCTATCTGTCCAGTTTGTGGATATTTTCCTTGCCCAGGAGGCTTCTCATCAGGAGGCAGCGCTCAGACAGATGTTTCCAGCTTCAAGGGGCCCCTGGCTCATCAGAATGCAAGGGTTAGAGCCAGGAAAGTGTTGGACTATGAAAGCAGCGTCTGCACCAGGACCATCTCTGATAGCAGCTGTTCAAGGACAGTGGCTGACTCATCCCATGTGGGTGCACAGCTAAGTGCAGGTTCCAGTAAGCATCGAGACGGAGGCGCCTGAGCTGAGGGGATGGCGACACTCCATCTCACACACTTTGGAGAGACCAGACGCTGGGGAAGGGTCTCCTGCTGGGTAGAGGAGAGGGCCCATGAAAAGGAGGAAGACCCTCCAGGGGGCGGATTGACGCAGTAGCTGCAACAAGGGGCTCCACCTCGGCAGCGGTTGTGAGAGTCGTGTGGGGCTGGGGAGTTTTTGGCTCCGTTGGACGTAGGCGCTGGGTGAGTGGGACCTGAGTGGACAATGCCTCACAGCAAGGTCCCGTGGCTGGGAACAGAGCAAACAAATCTGTCTTGGAAGACGCAGGGCCAGAGCGCTCCTTGGAGGCACGGATGCCGAGACGTCCTCTCACGCACTTTGGACGTGTTGTCAGGAGAGACCAGTCCCTGGAGAAGGACATCGTGCTGGGTGGAGGAGAGGGATCTGCCAGAAAGGGGTCGACAAGAGGGTCTGGCATTGTGGTTGCAACAGAAGGCTCAAACATAAGAGGGATTGAGTGGGCAGCTGGGACCAGATTGTGCACCGGTCCCGTGAGATGAGTCAGAACCAGTGGCATTTAACCTAATAACGACAACTGTATCAATGTAGCAAACAGATTCTCACTTTAATGACAGTGGGCTCATCCTGCATGCCCAGTCTTGTTTTTCTTCAAAATGTCATGTTAGAATAGTGGTTCTCAACCTTCCTCAGGCCTCCACCCTTAAAACAGTTTCTTGTGTTGTGGTGACAACCCCCCCCCCCATCAAATTATTTCCATTTCTACTTCATACCTGTCATTTTGCTACTGTTATGAATCGTTCTGTACCTGATAGGCAAATGCATCTTCATTGCTACACATTGAGCATAAACATAATTAAAGCAGAGTGATTAATCAAAAAAACATGTAATCATATATTGTGAAATATTTATGTGTTTTCTAATGATTTTAGGAGACCCCTGCGAAGGGGGTCGTTCAACCCCCAAAGGGGCTGAGACTGACAGGTTGAGAACCGCTGCTTTAGAACATGAGCGTTTTTCCCCCTCTTAGGTGATGTGTTCTCAACATTTTCTTCTACGTGGTTGTGTATCCAGTACTTCAGGAGAAGAGGAAGAAACTTAAATGCTGTCCCAAAGCAAACACAGCTGCAGCTTCAGGTTACGAATCCCAGAGGATGCGAGAGAGGGGCCTTCAGGGTCTCTGGGCACAATGATTGAGGACCTTATGTTAGAGGGGAGTAAGTCACAGAGTACTGCTGTGAAAGCTTAGACACCTTGGTTAAAAATACCAGGATGTGGCACTTTGTTTCTTGATATCTCCTCCATCCAGGTTCAGACACTGTTTCCATCTCTAGGTGCTGTTTCCATCTCTCTTGAGCTCTGTCCACTTCCATGTGACTGTCGATTTGGCCACTGTCAATTTGGCCATGTGACTGTCAATTTGGCCATGCTCCGGTGGTTACCATTTTGCTGATGGTGCTGTGACCCTCTGCCAGGGTCACTTCAAAGAGCAGCAAGGTTATCCTTGGGGAACATAGCTCAGTGGAGCTTCCAGAATAAGAAAAGATGAGGAAGAAGGAACAGGCAGTACCCCCTGAAAAATTATTAGCCACCGGAAACTGTATGAACAGCAGTGGAGCGTTGCCGGATGAAGTGCTGGAAAATGAGGCTCCTGGGGTGGGAGGTGCTCTAACTACGACTGAGGAAGACCTGTCGCCTCAAAGTAGAGCTGACCATGGTGACGTGGATGGAGCCAAGCTGTGGACACCTTTGCTGCTGAGAGGGCATGACTCAAAATGAGAAGGAAAGACATGGGTAACTGTGTGAATCCGGGTTGACCAGAGAAACAAATTCATAAACACGCATGTGGATATAAGGGAGAGGTTTATATTCAAGAGGAATGGAATTTTGAGAAAACATCCCAGCCCAGCCCAGCCAAAGTCCGTCAGTCTGATATTAGCCCATATGTCTTGTATCAATTCATAAATCCTCTTCAGACTCATGAAGCACATGCAATGACACCAGGACAGTCACAGACTGGGGGTGCAGTCTTGTGTATCCATGGTAGAAGCATCTAGCAGGGGCCTCTCTGTAGCTTCTCAAGCATCTCAGCACCAGCAGGGGTTTCTATGTGGCTTCTCAGGCTTCAGAGAACTGGTTCCATCCAGGTAAGCCCATGTGGCTTCTCCTCAGGAGCCAGCCTTCTGTCTTGTCAGCCGCAATGTTTCCCAAGACTGAGTCTTGTGTCTTGTCAGTAGACCGTCTCCAAGAGGGAAAAATACCATGAGATTTCCTAGGAGAAAGCCACACCCACACAGAGGTCTCATTGACTAGCTCCAGATTCACAGAGTAGACTCTACCCCTACACTCTAAATCCTCAAATTGACACCGGAGTACACGACTGCCACAGCAACTACTCATTGATATTGGTGGAATGTACAAAATATGAATCTAGACAAGTCAGAGGTTGCCAAAAAGCGAAATAGATTGCCTCAAGATCAACATCCTAGTGATTAGTGAGCTGAAATTGGTATTGGCCACTTTGAGTCTGGCAGTCCTATAGTTGACGCAGCTTGGAACGACAAATTCAAAAGGAATGGCTTCACGTTCATCATCCAAAAGAACACTTCAAGTTCCATCTTGCAATATGATACTGTCTGTGTTGGATGAGGTCAGTCTGCCTACAAGGCAGACCAATCCGTACCACCATTGTTTAAATTCACACACCAACCACGAAAGAAGAAATGGAAGAACTCTACCAACTCCTTCTGTCTGAAATAATGATCAAGCATGCAATCAAGGTCCACTGATAATTCTTGGCAACTGGAGTTGGAAAAATCTGGCCTCGGGAAAGGAAACCCAGCTGGCGCTATCAGGGTGGAATTTTACCAGAGCAGCGGATTTCATTGAAAACATCCCGTTTCAGCAACACTCATGGCAGCTCTCTGCATGCCCCTCACCAGGTGGAGCACGCAGGAATCAAACTGGCGACATCTGTGGAGGAACGTGATGGAGAGGCTCCGTATCAACAGCTGAAACCATGCCAGGGGCTGACTGGGGGACAGACCCTCAGCTGCTCACGTTCAAGTTCTGGGTGAAGCAGGAGAAAAGGGAAACAAGCCCCGCAAGGGCCAAAGTAGGACACCATGCTGGGTCAAGTCAGTGAAAGCAAGGAAGAGCCTCCACACATCTCCTTCATCGTTGGTTTCCTAACTCTCGGTCGTTGCACACTTCCTTCTCGAGCTTGTCTTGTCTTCTTGAGCAGCCCGTTGAGAATTTCTATCTGCTTCTTTGACGTCCTCATCGTCTCCATTGTCTTTGGCTGGGCTGCGATGAACAGCCAGTTTCAGAGTCTCTCCTGACATCCTCCTGGATCTTTCCTCTCTCTTTAATGACCTTTCTTGCTTTCTCTGTGATGTCCCTGGATGGCCTCCTGCCGCTCCTCAGGTCGTCAGATCTGCTCTCTAGATGATCTGGGCGCGCAGGTGGGGTCGACTCAAGGTCATACCTGGGCCCTCTTAGGCTTGTTCGCATGCTTTCTTCAGCTTTCACCTGAACTGGTGCGTGTGCCGTGGGTGGTCCGGTTTCAGCTGCCGATGGTGAGCTTCTCCGTCGGGTCTTCCCGCAGCTGGAGTCGACTGGCTTTCTGTGTATCCCACCGCCGTTTGGGATCGAGGGAGCTTGTTTGTTAAGACGGCAGCTTCTTGGGGCCCCGCCCTGGAGATATTGAATCGGAAGCTTGGGCTGTGGGCCCCGAGATCTGTGTTTTCGTGAACGCTCAGAGGTGTTTCTGATGCAGCCCCAGGCTGGGTCAGGGTGAGTCGCCGCTGCTGCTGTGGGGGTTGCCGTTGCTGAATGGTCCCAACGGTGATGCATTCGA